>ML811782.1:27836-83724 GCA_009831015.1 Picea engelmannii
AACAAATGAAGGGATACAACCTACAGCAAAACCCATTGTAACTTCCTCTTCTTTCTCTCACAGTCTCCTGTCTCAGAATAAAATATTCACCATCAACCATAGCCGCAATACATTTCCCTCATAAAAGAGGGTTGCCTTCTAGGGAAAAAAACCCTAACATAATCTCTATCGTTAGATCTACGACCTTATAATGAATGGTCCAGATTTACAATGAAATTACAATATACTTTTATAAGGCAATTTTTGCTTCGGGGGATGCAGGGGGGCCGCTTGCCCCCAGACCCCCCAGCCGGGGGGATAGGCCCCCCGAACCCCGCAGAGGAGGTACTCCCTCTGCACTCCCCCGCATGGAAGAGTGTACATACTTCTGGGGTGTAAATACTTCATGGGGTATAAACACGGTTGAAAGTAAAAGACTATAAATCAGGTAGATAATCAGGCTCCACAACCAACAGCCTTTAGAAAACCAGTGTTCCAGAAAGACCGAAGTACATTGAGATCAAGCATTACATTCTCTGTGATGAAGTCCAGAAAGGAGAAGTGGTTCTCCAATATATATCTTCACAGATGAGAAGATAAGCAGACATTTTGGTAAAGCCTTTGTTCAAGATGAAAGAGTTTGTGTACTCAAACTGGAGCTTGTGGAGACGACTTCCTTATTGAAAAAGGAAGATATGACTCCCGGGTTGGGAGGGAGCACTGATGTGTTATTGATTTATGGACAGTCATTTTTTTTTTCAGTTCAAAAAATGGTCCAGGATGAGCAGTTCATAGTTTGAAAAGTGGATTGAGATTTCTGACGGACAAGCATTTTCCAGTTCGGAAAATGGTCCAAATCGAACAGTCGTTTTCGTAATGAAAATAGTTCGATGGATTGTTGATGTACCATAGACAACGATTCCCCTTGTGGTTAACATAGGGAATGTTCTAGGACAGTCTCTCTTCTTGACGGTCACTCTCAGTAGTGGTCAAGAAGACTTGTCTGCCTCGTCAGACAGTCATTCTTTCGAAGCTCACAGTTGTGAGAAGTTTAGAAGAATGGTCCATTTTGGAGGTTGGTGCAAGACATTCATTTCCTTAGGAAATGGTCCAGGCAGTCATTCCCTAGGGAAGATTCATTCTCTCCACGTTGCACTTTTTTTAGTGTCGGAGGAATAGCCCAGATTGGCGAATGGTCCAAGTTCAGCAATCAGGGACAGGCATTCCCTAGGGTAGATTCATTATCTTCAGGTTGCACTTTGTTTAGTGTCGGAGGAATGGCCTAGATAGGTGAATGGTCTAGGCTCACAAATCGGGACAGTTGTTCTTCCTTGACTGAGAAGAATAGTCCAGATAGCTCATCATTGATGTTTTACTTTCTTAGGGACGATGCTCTTCTAGATCTCACAGTTGTGAGTGGAAGAATGGCCCAGATGATTCAATTTATATATCATAACAATGTTTTATGTGTAGGTTGATGATATTATTGTTATGGAGACTGTATGTCTCTGGGCAGTGGATGTATACTACTGTAGTGGATGTGTTCCACTGATTGTGACTATATGTCACTGATCAAGTATTTGTGTGCTACTTGGTGTGGTAGTGTACCACTGGATTGTAGATGTGTACTACTGTGGATAGACACAATTGTGTTATATTGAATGACATTGTTCTGATCGCCTCGAAGACTATCAGTAGTTTTGGAAATGATTATCAGCTAGATGGATGATCAATGGATAGAGATTTCCCAGATGGAAAATGGTTCAAAACATTTATTCTTCTAGGACATATGTTCAGATTAGAAGAATGGCTCTTGTGTCACTCTGTGGAGTGAGTGACTTATCCAGCATCATGTCTGATTACTCAGATGGAGTATGGTTTCGAGAGATGATGAAGCTGATGACATTGATAGTGATGATGGTGCTCATGATCTAGTCGTGAGATAGTCTATACAACTATGTTGATGCTACTGGGTAAATGGTATGTTTGTGCTCAAGACCATTACTTTCAAACACCTCTCTAGCTAGTAGGGAGTGTTGATATTATGGTAGCTGCGGGAGGTATTTACCTCCACGTGTAAACTTGATGAGAATAGAATATTCCAGGAAGCAAGAAGAAACCCTAAATTAGTTGGCTAATAACCCTAGAAGACAAGTCGGCTCAAGAGGATAATTTGCATTAGGTTATTAGCCTCCAAGAGAAGAAGTCGGCTAAAGGAAATATTATATACTAAGTAAATAGGCACCCAGAATGAGAAGTCGGCCTAGGCAGTTTGTCGGTTTTATTATAAATACAGGAGGCCAACCTTCATTTTGGCAAGTATTCTCAGAACTGCAAAAGCAGCACTTGTGCGCATTGCAATTGGCTAGTTTGTGCGCAAGTTTGGAGGAGAGTTGTCATTGCAGCTAGCAGATTTTAGTTTTGGCTTGGAATCTCTCTTGGTTATGGTTTGGACTCTCTGATCAGCGCTTGTTACTCTTGTTTGGTGCACTATCCTTGGAGAGAGGTGTGTTATCTTGTTTGGCTATCTAGCCTAGGGTTTGCTTCCGGAATGATTCTCTGTCAAGGTTAAGGTGCTCGAGGGTGGCTTCGTCCTATGGTTGGGTGACAATATTGATATTGTCTATGGTTAAATGAGCACATCCATCATATTCTAACATGAAGCACATAATGAAATGTGATAATGAAATTTAGTTTGGTATTTTTATTTTTTCTTATTTTACCCTATCACAGTGCGCCTAACAGTAAGGCACATCGGCGCATTATATAGCACTAGAACACACTAGTATGTTTTATTTATTTTACCCAATCGCAGTGCACCATGCAATAAGATGCACTGGTGTGTGGTAGTATGAGTAATGCATCGATTGGATTTTTGGCTATAGTACTATCAAGCGCATTGTTATTGTTGTTCAATGTGACACTATTTTATATGCACACGGGCGGTTCGGATTTTTCAGTGTACCGAAAAGGTTTTTTGGTTTTTTTTTGAAGTAATTTTTTTATTGAATAACCAATAGTTCTAACATGATTCGGTGTGTCCTTCATAGGAGCAATGGTGCTCTTAATTTAATGTGAAGCATCGATATGCATTTTGTTTTTAAAAAAAATGATATTTTAGCTTTTTATATTAATAATGGTTATCGGTATGCCTTATTAATTCAACAACAGGGTGTTATGTTTGTGAATGCACCAGTGCATTTGTCCGATTTAGGTGCATCGATGTAAAAACCTTCGTAAAAACCTATGGCCACCCACCTCCACTATAAATAGAGAAGGGATAAATTTTTCGGGGAGGTTTCGTAAAAACCTTCGCTACAAGGTGTTCTCCATCTTGTAGTGAACTATGCAATTTAAGTTAAATTTCTACTTATGAATGAAATTCAAAATGGAATCCCTAGTTTAAATGAGTTTATGCATGCCTTTTGTTGTTGCATTAGTTAATTGTATGCATGTGTGAACTCGAATGGCTTAAGAGTGTAATGGATTTGGATTTATAATGGGATTTTCAAATTTGGGTAGTGTCCCTACCTTGTGGGTTGAGTTATCCTTTGAAGGGAATTTACATATTGGTATGATTTTCTTTGGGAACCTATAGAGAAACAAAGGATGTTTTGGGCATACTTGGTTTGAATTTTTCGTGGATGTTGACATGGTTAAAGGCCAAACTTCAACCTAGAGTAGCATAGTGTTGGGTATGTGTTATATTCTTTACATGTGTGTGTGGGGCTACGTCATGTTTAAAAAAAAATTCTGACAATCCCATGTTGGTATACATATGCGTTGGGAACTGCCCAAGGGGGGTCCCCAAGGTGGGCAGGATTAGCCCCCCTAGTTATGCGAAGTGATCGGGGCAGTGCCCCGAAATTATTTTTGGGCAGTTTTTCACTATTTTTAGAGGTTTTTTTAATTAATCTCGGATTGAGGGATTGGGGTTTTGGTAGTTGCATAATACCTCAAATATTGTATATATTGTAATGTGAATGGTGAAATTAATAATATGAAGATTTGAGAAGTGTGGCACCAAGGAAGGATGGTTTTCTCCTGGTTAAGGGTTTCCAATGTAAATCACTAAGTACTATTTATATAAGTCGATGATTAATTTCAGTTTTTCTTAAGAATCTATATGCAGTGCTTTACTTCACAAGTTTTAAAATTACATGTGGTATCAGAGCACATTTTTGGCTTCAGGGGGATGCCTTTTTTGTTGAGGGTTTGGCTTGGTCTTGATAAATCAAGTTTATCTTGGGTCTGTGATAAACATGGGTTCATTGGGATCATTGTAGTAGTGATTCGTGTGTTGAAATAGAATGGTGAGCAGTTCTAGAATCTAGATTGAGAAGTTCAACAATCAAAACTTTGAGCTATGGAAGATCTCAAGATGGAGGAGATTATTGTAGACAAATAACAATGGATCGTTGTGGATCCTCGTACACAACCTACTAGTACACAATCTATTATCACACAAACTACTAGTACTCAATCTACTGGTATGTCGAAAGAAGATTGGGAGAAGCTATATAGAAGAGCAAGGAATATAATTCAACTCTGCCTGGCAGATTTAGTGTTACTGAATGTGTCGAAAGAATCTACAACCAAGGAACTATGGGAAAAGTTGGGGAATTTGTATCATTCAAAGTTCGTGGTAAACAAATTGTTTCTTAGAAAGAAGTTGTATCATCTTAGGATGAAAGATGGAGATTATATGACAAAGTATATAACTGCCTTCAATACTCTGGTAAGTCAACTTGTCTATGTTAATCTTACGATTACAGAAGAAGATAAGTGTATTACTTTGTTATGTTTCTTGCTAGACACCTGGGATAATATTGTTGTAGCAATTGATAGTACCACTCAATCTACATTGAAGTATGAGTATTTAGTTTCATCCCTGTTATAAGAAGAGATGAGGCGAAAAAGTATGGACAGACGTAGCACAGATTCTTTATCTGTAAGAGGTCGTCCCTGAGATAGGAAAAAAACAGTCTTGAGGAGGAGAGCTAAATCAAAAGGTAGATCAAAATCCCTAGGAAAATATTTGAGGAAATTTTGGAAATGTGATAAAGTTGGAAATTGTAAGTAATATTGTAGGTCTAAGAATGTTGATAAACCAAAGGGATCTAATGACGCCTCCTTCACATAGATGAAAACCTCGTCATAAGAAGGAGGTGATGTTTACCTATTATCTATAGGTACACTTTCATATTGTGATGTATGGTTGATCGACTCGGGTGCATCATTTCCCATAACTACTCATAGGGATTGGTTCAGTGAATATGAAAAGTATGATGGTGGTGATGTCTTCCTAGGAGATGACTCGATAACCAAAATCATGGGGCGTGGAAGGGTTAAGTTGTTTTTAAAATATGGAAGGATTAGAACTCTCCCTAGAGTTCTGCACATTTCAGATCTAGCCGAGAGCCTAATATATGTAAGTAAGTTGGGTGATGCGGGCATGGTAATCCAAGTGGAAATCAGTGGCAATCCATCTCTTCCACCAAATCACCATGGTAATTGTTTCTTTTTACCATTGGGAATATACACCCATGGTATTTGGTGGGAAAAACAATAATAATAAATGGAGAAAAGACATGTGCGTAGTTTTGTTTTTTAACCCATGGAATTCACCCATGGTTTTTTTGTAGCCCATGGTATTTGAAAAAACAAAACACATAACAATTAAATAATGAAAAGACATGAGAAAATAACAATTAAATAATGAAAAGACATGAGAAAATAACAATTAAATAATGAAAATACATTACTCCTACGAGGACCCTGTAACTACTATATATACAGGCCTCTCATTGTAAAGGAGATATTCCATTCATGATGTAGTCCTAAATATTCTTCCATTTAATTAAAAAAAAGTTTATTTGTTGCAATATTATTTTCTTTATTTGATTTTGTCACATTTACTCTATTTTGTCACATTACTTTTGTATTTCTCATTCCATTCCTTTTATAATCTGGATCAGTGGTATTAGAGTAGTTCGCTCCTTGTCGTTCTTAATGCATGTCCCCTATGGGTTAGTGTATAGAGATTTGGGTCTCGAGCTTGTTTCTCTTGAGGACAACCTCTCTCGCCCACCCAAGCAACCTCCCATGGCGGAAGAAAAGAGGGACGAAGAAGCAGGATATCCTATCAATTTATTGCTCGAGGAATCCCTCGTGTGACAAAGGGATGAAATGATGGAGAATTTTTCCCAAAACCTTCGACGGTTGTCGATAACAACATACACATCTTCGTCAAACGGCCACTTTGGAAGCACTGCCCCTTTCAAGGTACAAGTTAATTTTGACATTCATGTGTTTGAAGCTTAGATAGATGTGGATGCTTTGGAAAAGTGGTTAAACATGTTAGAAGGTTATTTCTTTGTCCACAATTTTTTCAATAGAGAAAAGATCACCTTTTCACTCCTTAAGGCTATCCCCCATGTCAAAAATTGGTGGGAAACTTACTGTAAGCAAAATTCCACATAGGATTCAGGAATGTTTGAGGTCGAACCCACTAGGGAATTTTTTATGGATGTCGTTAATGAACAATATTACATTGTTGGAAACTATGACGACTAGTACATGAGATGGACCACAATGCATCAAGACAGGGGCAAAACAATGCCAAAGTTCACAAATATCTTTCATACCTTGCACACCAAGCTGGGTATCAAAGATTCTGAGCGCAATTTGATTCTAAAATATCGTCGGGGTCTACACAGGTACATCCAAATAGAAATGGAGTTTCTAAACATCTCATCATCGGGAGTTGTTTATCGATATGTTGTCAAAATCGAGAAGAAATTTAAGTTGTAGAACAAGTGGGAGTTCGGTTCTACAAATACGAAACAACCGAAGTATGGTAAAGGTGGCCCTAACTCACAGAATGACCAACCTCAAGACAACCAATCCAAGCGGCAGGAAAATAATGGTAACAGGAAGATGAAGAAGGACACTCGAAAGTGGAGTGACTTACACAAAATCCCTTCGCACAATACCGATGAATGTCGCTCGAAACAGTGATTGGTGACCAAGTTCAAAGAAAAAGAATCGAGCCTCGACTCGGAATATGATTCAGAAAACAATAAAAGGAAACAGATCATTGATGCAAAACCCACTGCTATAATCACAACCACAACAATCCAACCAAAAGAACCAAAGGAGCTTGAGGACGAGGAGCACCTCTTCCATTCATAGATGTGGGTGAAGGGGACCCCACTGAATTTTGTTGTTGATAGAGAAATCCAAAAGAACTTCATCTCGGTAGTGTTCATCAAGCACTTGGATTTGTTGACAACACCACACCCATAGCCATACAACATTAGGTGGCTTCCAAAGGATAATATATTTGCGTCAACCAATAGTGTCGATTGTCCTATGGCATCAAGCACTTCGAGGATGAGGTATTGTGTGATGTTGCCCCACTAGAAGTATGTGATGTTCTTTTAGGCCATCCATACATGTGGAAGCATCATGCTACTTATGAGTCTTGGCCCTATAGTGTCATTATTACTCTGGGGGGTCATCTCTACAAGGTAACAGAGATAGTTCTAACTATTGTCTCAGAAAAATAGTGTCGCAAGGTAATATATCATACCACAAAGTTTAGCCTCTTCACAATCCGGTCAAAAGGTGAATAGAAGGACATTGTGACCACTACAGCCTTGGCCCAAGCCCTTTATATCCAGCAGAAGTAGGTCAAAAATATTGTAGAAGTGCACAAAGATATTATTGATTCACCTATGGGGGTGCCTCCACACTACCTAGTCAAGCCAAGCTATAACAGAGCGCCTCATATCTCTATTGGCCAAAACTCTATTTAGGTGTGCTTGGGGTTCCAACCATTATCCCCCATTGATATAGCTCTTCTTGCTTCATCTTCACTGATAGAGTCATCTCACACTCAAACCAAGGAAAATCGTGCAGCCAATTATGTTAAACAAATCCAACACCTCCACCAATAGGTTCATGACATCCTTCCACAAGTCAAGTACAAATAGGACAACTACTTTAGAAAGGCGAGTGGCTCACCAAGATTTAGATTTAGAAAAAAATTCGCCATATCCCAAGGGAACTTGACGCAATGGGGATCATTGCTTCCTAAGGGGGGAGGACTAATCCAAGTGGAAATCGGTGCCCATCCACCTCTTCCACCAAATCACCATGGTAATTGTTCCTTTTTACCATCAGGAATATACACCCATGGAGTTTGGTGGGAAAAAGAATAATAAAAATGGAGAAAATCCATGTGCATAGTTTTATTTTTTAACCCATGGAAATTCACCCAAGGTTTTTTGGTTGCCCATGATATTTGAAAAAGAAAAATACACAACAATTAAATAATGAAAAGGCATTAAAAAATAACAATTAAAAAATGAAAAGGCATGACTCCTACGAGGACCTCGTAATTACTATATGTGTGGGCCTCTCATTGTAAAGGAGATACTCCATTCATGATGTAGTCCTAAATATTCTTCCATTTAATAAATAAAAAGTTTATGTGTTGCCATATTATTTTCCTTTTTTTTATTTTGTCGCATTTACTCTATTTTGTCACATTACTTGCCTATTTCCCATTTCATTCCTTTTACAATCTGGATCATGTGGACACTTTATTGGGAAAGGGAACTTGCAATATGGTATGACGAGCAATGGTGTGGATGAGGGGAGTCTAGTGTGGAACTATGTACAAGTTATTGGGAAGCACTTATACTGATGGGTGTAACAATTCTATTGTCCTCGAGCATAGAAATAAAAAAAATATGATCCATACTATCCCTGGAAAGAAACCATGTTATGGCATCAAAAACTGGGACATATTGGATAAAAGGGCCTTTGAACACTACACAGTAAAGGTATGGCTGAAGGTATGTCTAATTGCACCCTAGATTTTGATTTCTTCGAACATTTCATATTTGGTAAACAAAATCAAGTAAGATTCTCATATGGTGCTAGAAGAGCAAAGGGGATCTTAGAGTTGATACATAGTGATGTGTTCAGACTTGTGCATGTTCCATCACTAGGTAAATTTGTGTATTTTGTTTCATTCATAGATGATTTCTCAATAAACAAAAGGATTTATTTTCTTAGGAAGAAATCTGAGGTATTTGATAAATTTAAAGAGTTTAAGGCTCTGGTAGAAAATCAAACAGAGAAGAAAATAAAGGTGTTGAGGATAGATAATGGGGGAGAATTATGTGGGAATGAATTCAAAGAATTCTATAAGAAGTGAAGTATAGAAAGGCAGCAGACTACTCCATACACACCTCAATAGAACGGGGTTGCATAAATGATGAACGGTATGTTGATGGAAAAAGCGAGGAGCATACTCAGTGGTGTTGGGTTAGGACATGAATTATGGGCAGAGACAGTGGGTATTGCATGTTACCTGGTAAATAGATCACCCTCATCAGCATTGGTGGACAAAACTTCGCAGACGTATGGATTGGTAAGAAACCCTCTCTTGAACATATCAGAGTGTTTGGTTTTGATGCTTATGTACATGTTCCAAAGGAAAATAGGAGTAAGCTAGATAATAAAGCTGAAAAGTGTATCTTTATTGGTTATGAAGATGGTATGAAAGGTTATAATATTTGGAACCCATAAACTAAGAATATTGTTTACAGTTGGGATGTTGTTTTTAGAGAGATTAAAGATGTCCCCAAACATGAATTCCTACGAAGACAAGAATAACCAGAGAAAATAGAGTTTGAGTTGGATGATGCAAAATTTGAATAAATGAAAGAAGATGAATTAGAAGAAGAAGAACCTCCTACTCCAGTGTTGAAGAGATCAATGAGGGAAATAATGCAACTAGAAAGGTACAATCCACCTAATTTTCGTGTTAATTTTGCTTTATCTATTACTAATGATTATCCCAAAACTGTCAGGGAAGCATTGAATTTAGAGGATAGTAAACTCTAGAAGAAGGCCATGGTTGAAGAGATGGATGCCTTGGATAATATTGAGGCATGGGATCTAGTTGAGTTGTCAACTGGAAGAAATTCCATTGGTAGAAAATGTGTGTTTAAGAAGAAGTTGAATGCAGAAGGAAAAGTGGAGAAATACAAATCTCGGTTAGTAGCAAAAGGTTGTTCCTAAGTATAGGGAACTGACTTTGGTGAAAAAAATTCTCATGTGTCCAAGTTAACTTCTATTGAATTTATTTTATCTATTGTTGTTTCTTTTGATTTTGAAGTAGAACAGATGGATGTGAAGACAACATTCCTACATGGGGATCTGGAAGAGGAAATATGCATGAAGTAGCCCGAAGGCTTTGCAATGAAAGGAAAGAAAGATTTGGTGTAAGCTAAAGAAGTCACTATATGGTCTAAAGAAATCACCTAGGATGTGGTACCAAAAGTTTGACACATACATCCTTGGACTGGGATTTGTGAGAAGCAGGGTTGATCAGTGTGTATATTCCAAGCAGGTTGGTAATCACTTCATTTATGTAGTGTTGTATGCCGATGACATGTTGTTGGTAGGAAATAACATGGATGTTATTAAGGAGGTGAAATCACAACTATCGTCCAAATTTGACATGAAGGATCTAGGTGTTGCAACTAATGTGACAAAATACAGTAAATGCGACAAAATAAAATAAAGAAAATAATATGGAAACAATTAAACTTTTTTTTTTATTAAATGGAAGAATATTTAGGACTATATCATGAATGGAATATCTCATTTACAATGAGAGGCCCGTATGTATAGTAATTATGAGGTCCTCATATGAGTCATGTTTAATTGTTGTTTGTTCATGTCTTTTCATTATTTAATTATTATGTGTTTTGTTTTTTCAAATACCATGGGCTAAAAAAAACCATGGGTGAATTCCATGAATTAAAAGAAAAAAATACCCACATAGATTTTCTCCATTTATTATTATTCTTTTTCCCACCAAATACCATGGGTGTATATTCCTTATGGTAAAAAGAAACAATTATCATGGTGATTTGGTGGAAGAGGTGGATGACCACCGATTTTCACTTGGATCACCACACCTACATCATTCAATTTACTTACAAATATTAGGCTCATATCTAGATATGGAATGTAGAGAACTCGAGGGAGTGTTCTAATCCTTCCATCTTTCAGCAACAACTTAACCTTTCCACGTCCCATGATTTTGGCTATCGAGTCATCTCCTAGGAAAACATCACCACCATCGTACTTTTCATATTCACCGAACCACTCCTTGTAAGGAGTCATATGAAGTGATGCAACTAAGTCGATCAACAATACATCATGATATGCATAGGTTCCAGGTAAACATCACCTCTTTCTTATGTGGAGGTTTTCGCCTCTATGGAGGAGGCATCATCAGATCCCTTTTCTTTATCAACATTCTTAAACTTGCAATATTTCTTATAATGCCCAATGTTACCACATTTCCTCGAATATTTTCCTAGGGATTGTGATCTACATTTAGATCTATATCTCCCCCCGCCCACGCCCGACCCCCAAAGACTTATTTTTATTCTTATATTTGGGACGACCTCTTACAAATAAAGCATATGTGCTATGACTATCCATATTGGTGTAGCGCATGACACGACACACACCATTTATTAAAAAATTTGCATAGTGGTGCATCTATAAGGATGCACCGCTAAAAATATTTGTGTGCATTAACAGTGCATCTTGTCTTAGAAGATGCACCATATTTTCAATAAACCCTCTAGTGTGTTATAGAGAACCAATCGCATTGGTGCACCGCATCACAACACACATAAAAATATTATCATAGCAGTGTGTTTCATGACTTAAGTAGCATTGGTGTGTCAAATAACATGGAGCACCGTAAAATTACAGTACTTATTTTCTGATAGAGAACAATAGTCGCAATGTGTATTATCTATTAAAGGCACATCGGTTACTTTACCACATTCTTTTTGCAAACATAAATTAATTTATAAATACAAAATTGTTATAGATATGTATGTTTTATAATTTCAATTTGTTTTATCCATATATATATATATATATGCCTAAAAAAATTGTATGTGAATCAGAGAGGACGATGACGAGCACAACAGCAATAACAGTAACAATAGGTCGACACATATGGATTTGTACGTGAATGGGAGTCCAAAGAGAGGGAGAGGATCACTCACCCTATTTCACCTCAGACTCATGCCCTTTTGAGCAATGTTGGCCTCCTCAATTTTTATGAGGAGGTTGCATCCCTCAAAGGGAACTCTTCTTTTTTATAGCAATTGATTCATCATTGCGATCATGCTAAGAAGGCATTCAAGGTTCGTCCTATTCTATTATATTAGCCCACAAAGGAGAATATTTATTTTATCACCGTGTTGTTTAGGAGGGGAGAGGTGTGGCCCCAATTCCTCGATCTATTTCTCAGTATTGCAAGAGAGAGCTAGTTGGGATATGTGCAGAGATATGCCAGTCAATACATTGTTGTTGCTACGGACTTCGAGGTTGTTGGTGGTTAATTGCAAATAGATGCATTTGGTGTAGAGGAGGTTAAGTGTTTGTCTCGTATTGTCATTGTTTTCGTCCTTATACACACTTGCAAACGTGAGCTAAGTCCTTCTCACTTAGTGTATCCTCAGAGGCACAATGCCTAGGTTCAAAGTAAATGCTGTCACTTTGACTTGAACCTCTTCCATCTAGGCTAACTTCTAGGGAAGCCAAGGGAGGTAGACCCTAGTTACTAGATTAAATTAACATTTAATGTTCTAGGAGTTGGTTTTAATAAGTTAAAAGGTCAGGGGGAATCTAGCCTATGATGTTAAGCAACCAATGCAAGATTCAACAGTTATGTATGACAAACATGCCTTTTCCTAGGACAACTAAGACTAGTGTCTAAGATTGGGTAAGGGGTCAATTAAGTTAAGGGGATGTTCATTACAAGATAATTACAAGTTAAAAGTTACAACAAGATATATAAAGCTAGATACAAAAGAATATATCATAAATGCAAAGTTAGACTAAGCTAGATACAAGATGTACAATATACTAACAAGTGCTTGAAATGTGCAGGAAAATAATATATACAAGATGAACAACCATCAACACATCAAGCCAAGCATGCTCACAATAGATAGAATTATGTTGGACTACTTATCAATGGAAAAAGACGCAAAGCACTCAAGACCCAGTCAAGAGAATGCCTCCAGATGGATGTGCACTTCTTGAAGGATCACACCACAGATACATGGATACAAGATAGATGAAATTCTTGAAAAATGAAGTATTACAGATAAGAGATATAACCACTTAAGCAATTATTCTACAATGCATAAAAGATAACTTGCATGATAAATATAAAGACAATGAGATCCGTGTGTTTTTCAAGTAGAGAATTAAAGTGTTGATGTTGTAGATCAAAGATTAAACTATGTGGTTAAGTGTGATTAATTTTATCCCTATCTAGGTGTCAACCCAAAAACTCTCCTCTCCCAGTTACCAAGTGATTGTTGGATGCTCAAGAAGTGAGGCAAGGAGGCCTACCCTAGCTGCATGGGTCAGTCCTAAGATCATAGTACTCTCGGAAATGACGTCGTGCATCGTGAGACCGTCCTCGACCTAGCACCTTACGTTGCCTTCCTCCGACCCTGTTTTAAATGGTGAAGATGGTGAGTTATGGTGTCCTATTAAGTCTAATTAATTTATTTTAGACCTATGAGCTAAGTATTGCAATGTGTACTTGAGTGCTTGTAGCTTGCTCAAAAGTGCCAAAGTACTGAAAATGAGTATGAACTCTTAAACCATGAAATTCAAGTTCTTAAGTGGTTGAGTTATTGCATGTAAATTTTAAGAACTGACAAAGATGAATGTGAAGGCTAAAGCCTTTGAAACACAAAATTGCAAGTTGAAAGCTTTAATGTGATTATTGCATGTGAAATATAAAGCAAAGTAAACAACTTGCAGAAAGTAAACTGATTGATTAAGCCCTTAAGAAAATGATACTTGCATGCATGTACCTAAGATAGAAGACTCTAAGAAACAATTTCTTGCATGTAAAGTAGATGACAGAATCGAAAAGATTAATTAACCAATTAATGCATGCATGTGTGTAAGATGGAGATTAAAGAAATGAACTTGCATGCAACTGAAAAAGAGATTTAATCTAAGCCTCCACGGGATCTAAGCTAGCAGTTATGTGTGTGTGATCTACTCTAGATAATTTTAAATTTGATCGTGCATGTAGATATCACAACTAACTAGCCAACTAACAAGTAAATACATAAAAGAAATCTAACTAAAACTTGCAAAAATAAGACTGAAAGGGAAAGAAGGCAAGCCTCTTGGGTACAACTCTTTTGGGCTTGCGTACAAAGTTTAGAATGAAGGAGAAAGAAGAGAAATTGTTACCACTCTTGGAAGGAGGATCGGAAAGGTTTGTTGTGCATGAAATTTGGGCAACATGCCCTCTTGTCCTGGTAAGAATTTGCAAAAATCAGCAAGCTATTGCTTGTTGATTTGTGCTACAACACACTCAAAAGAAGTTATGAAATTCATGTCTTTCAACAGAAATTTTGTACATATAGAAAACAGAATTTTATATGATTAAATTGACCTATCTAAGCACGTTAGCCGTTAAAATCTGAAAGGAAAGAATGAGGAAGAAGAACAGAAAATTGCTTGTGAAGTGTAAGTGAAGATGAGGGTAGATTCGTCCTTGAAGCTATCCCAACAACTTCTTTTCAAGGCAACCTGCAAGCTTCAATAAACTGTGAGATCAAATAGATAAATGGATTGTATGCATGGATAATACAACAAAGTTAGTATTAAACATGAATATAATACATATAGGCAAGCAGGCAAAGTTTTACTCCACCTAGCCAAGCAAACAAAGTTATGCCTTAGCTATGCTACTCAATGATCACAAAATACTAAAAGCAAAGAATAGTGTCACCTCATGAATACATGGATCATCCAAACAAATCTTGAAATCCCCAAGTCCTCTAAAGCAGTTTCTTGTATTATCAAATGGGAAGAGGTTGTAGCAAGAATGTTGCTACAAGCTCTTCAAGAGAAAAACCAGTGAAGCAATGTGAAAGTAATGAGAGAGAGAGAGAGTGAGATGGAGAGAATTTGGTAGCATAACGTTACTGTGAAGAATGGTCAGAAATGATGGAGTGAGAGGTTTCTTATATAGCCTTGAGAGACCAAGAAACCCCTCTTGGATCTTCAACAGTTGTCAAAGATCCAAAGGTGAAGACAACTCAATGATGAAAATGAACCAATGAGGTCGTAGGCTTTTAGGTTGAAGGAAATGGAAATAAAAGTGAGTGGATGAGGAGAAAGCAAGGAAGGAGGGGCAAATTTGGCAAGAGGAGATGCACGCATGGGTTAAAGGAGGAGTTTCTTTCTTTCACAAGAGATGCTTCCATCGTTATTGAGCTTTATCCACTTTCTAAAGGTAAAGCATAAGTTTAGAAAAGGAAAGGCGTGATGTAGGAGAGGACGTGTGAGTTCACAAGAGGAAATACGTGAGGTAAGGTGAAAGCATGTGGACGGATGAGTAGGTATTTTGGATGGCACACGCCTAAATGGAATATGAGAGGTGGAAGGGAGGGACTCACGCTTTGATTCAAAGCCAGTTCCAATTTAAAAAAGATGTTTCCACATTTTAAAGAGGAAATGTGTGAGCTCTAAGGGAAAGCATAGGTTATACGTGAGGGATGTGAGGTGAGTTGGATTGGAGTGTGGAGTCCACACTCCTAAAGTGATTTGGAGGCTAGAGGAAGGGAGAAACTCATGAGGAGGGTCCCTCGACCAATAATTAAAAGAAAAATCAAATGAATCCAAAGAATCGGGATGTATTACCCAAATGGGGGACGTAAGCTTTAAGTGAGATTTAATTTAAAAAGTGGGTAAAGGGTTGTAAAGGTTTAGGAATGGGTTAGGTGGGGTCCCTCTCATTAAATTTCACCTTTACTTTACCTTTTTTGACTAACTATTACAAAATTGACATTTTCCCATGCCATGGGTTTAGCAATTAAACTCGTTGTTTCCCGAAAAAAACTCCTAAATGGACAAAAACCCTAACAAAACTTGTTCGACTGAGTTGAAACTTGGTGCATGGGTGTAGGGGGTCTCTTTATCTTTATTTTGAGTACAAATATCCCTATCAAAAATCCTGGCACCTAAGTTTTACATTAATTATCCAAAATTAATTAATTCCCAACCTTAAAAAAAACCTAGCTAAACTCGACGGAATTCCGCGAAATTTTTTGTGTTGTATTACATGGTCATTTAAAACATTCCTAAACACTAGATACCTAATAATTACTTCATTATAACTTGTTTCACTACTTTGGAGGATTTATTGCTAGTGGGAGTGAAAACTCAAGGGAGATTAACTCGGTTGGTTAGGCCACATTAACCTCCTGAAGATAAAACACACTCCGTGAAAGGAACTCTCCTAATGAAGAAATCCTAAGGCAATTGACCTAACCATGATCCATGTAGACCTATTACAATATTAACCTACGTAGGGGTGTCGTAATCCCGCTTACAAAACTGTGTGCTGGAGCAAAAATGCCCTGTAGAACCAAAAAGTCTTCGACATGTTTGCATATGTTGATGCATATCTTCATGGTATAGGGAGTTGACCCCCTAGTTGAATAGGCAGTCAACAGTCACGACATAGACATACTTTACCTGTGATGGACAACGCCTTAGTTGTTCTTTGATGTACAATGTAGATAACTTAGTTCAAAAGTCCCAACTAATTATGTGGTCGAAGATATTTTTGTGATAGTTTTGTTTTGCATTGGACCATTATCAATCTGTTTTTTATAGGAGAATATTCTTCTTGTTTACGTCAGAGCTATTTACTTTACTTTTTTAGAGGTTTCATGTCACTTGATCAACAATACCTTGCTTCCCTCCTAGACCTACGATTGATGTGTGTATGCACATGTGGGGAAAATTGTTTCCCAAGAGGGGCCAGCCAGAGTGGTCGGTAGAGAGATTTGTGATTTCTTGACTAGAGAGGACAATCATATCCTCGATATTATACAGTACCCATATGTGGGGATGGATTGGAAGGAATTTCCAAACATCTTATTTACTCCAAACGAGCCACCAGATGATAGAGGTAATATTATCATTGTGTTTTGATCAATCTAGTTGCATATTATTTGGTCTGATTTAATGCACATGTAATTTATTGTAACAATTTGTTTCAATTATTTGATTATTATTGTCTATCATTTTGCAGATATAGGCACATATTTTGAGGATGAGCATCATCGACATAATGAGGAAATGGATGAGGAAGCTCGGCAACCTCCAATACAAAGATCTGGCATGCGACGCAAGATGGATCGAAGAGTCTGAATTTATGTGGTGGATCACAATGTGGTCTAATTGATAGGTGGGGAGTGGTACCTATACATGTTCGAGAGATCTTACAGGTCCTAGAGTTGTCTAACATATGGGCGAAACTTCCTCGTGACATGATGTCACGGATGCATCATGTTGTCGATGCCATCAATCTCATCCAGAGGTTGAGGGATGGTATTGATTCCACTTCATATGGCTCATCTTTTGAAGATGATGCTCATGATCCTCCACTGCATGATTCTCCACCACTAGACCGATCGACATCCCCTCCACCACATGATACTCCACTAGATCAATCGGCATCCCCTCCAACACCTGGTCCTCCTCCTCCATGTGTCACCAGTTGCACCATCCATCAATCCTCCTCCTCCTCTTCCTCCATGTGTGTCACCAATTGCACCATCCACCGATCCTCCTCTTTCTCCATGTGTGTCACCAGTTGCACATCCACTAATCCTCCTCCTCCTCCACATGATCTTGATGGAGAGATATATCATACTCTACTTTTGTCATTCTTTACTAACATTTGTACTAATAGACCCTCTACCTCTGGCTTAGGTGGTGGACCTAGCTAGTAGCAGTACTCGACATGTATATTGATTGGTGTATAATTGACTTGAGATGTATATATGACATGTTTATTAATTTTATTGAGATGTATATATGACATGTTTATTAATTTTATTGAGATGTATATATGACATGTTTATTAATTTTATTGAGATGTATATTTGACATGTATATTGATATGTATATCGCTCATGTATATTATGTTTTTTCATATCATGTTGATGTTGTTGTTCGATTTATAAAATGTATTATGAGTATGCTAATGATTAATATTATTAATAATTTTTTTGTTTTTATATTAAATTTGAGATGTATTACTCATTTAAATTTAGAGTTGTCATATAATGTTTAACTTTAGTTTTATTAAATCTTTTAATTTGAATTGTGATTGCAAAAACTTATAACCATTAATGTCATATAAGGTTTAACTCTTCTTCAAGACAAATTGTTTCTTGTCCAGCAAGCGACAATATGTTGATTAAACATGTTTACAAACAAAAATACATAAATATGATGAGTGAAATGATTGTAATTTGAATAATTATGTGTTTTTCATATATTGTAATAATAATGTTATGATATAATTATTCACTAATAATAATGATGATGTAATAATAATGTTATTGTATTAATTTGTATTATTCAAAGATTACAAGACAAAGTTATAATATAATAGTTTACTAAAATCACAATTATTATATTTTATTGTTCAACTATTATAATATATTTAATTAAATTTAAATTATTAAATATAAAGAGTAATAACAATTTTTATATGTACACTTTTAATGAAATGGTTTTACAATTTTTTACTCTATTACCAACTTTCTGAATTTTCTATTAAAAAATTATGTAAAAGTACGTAAGTATTAGTTGAATCTTCTATTAAAAAAATATGCTAAGTATTGTATTTCATTGATTTTGTATCAAAATGTATGCAAATATTGGATTTGGTTAATGAATGAAAAAAATTATTTGAATAACTAGTCTTATGAAATGTTTTTTTTCATTTATTTTAATGATAAAGTTATAATAATTGTTCATTATATTTATAATAGTTATATTTAATCATTTTTATTATTTAAAAATTATAAGTAATTAAATTTAAAACATTAAATATGAAAACAAAATCATTAATAATAATGAATTTTAATACACACAATTTGTTTTAAATGACTTTATGATTTTTTTCTCTACCGCCAACTTTATGAATCTCCTCTAAGAAAATGTAAACATTAGATTTGGTCACTAAAGAAAATAATTAATTTGTTAAGGTTGAAAGAATATTAAATTAAATTAATTTTATATTAATATTGCAGGTAGGTTTGGGAAACCACCAGGCTGAGTTATGGTCAAATTATCTTAGGGCGTTGAAATCTTCTCATGTAAGAATTTCGGGTAGGGAGGATGAATTGGTATGGATCCATGCGAAGCATGAAGGCTACACTCCCAAGCTAGGCTATATTCATCTTAACCTCGAATACCTACATGGAGATCCAAAATGGTGGTGGAAAGGCCTTTGGAAGACCAAATGCCCCCTGAAAAGTCAAATCTCCATGTGGTGTCTTCTTGAAAACAAAATACCAACCTGAGACAGGATGAGAAAAAAGACAATTGAATGCCCATGATGGTGATTTCTCTCTAGGAATATCGAGGAGACAATATCCCATATATTTATCTCATGTTCTTTTATAGAGAAAGTTTGGAAAGAATGCACCTCTATTACAAATATAAATTGTTCGTGGAGGGGTGCTTATGTTGAGGAAACCTAGAGATCTTGGACTTCTAATTTGGGTAAAAGGACAATAAGATTTCTTCCTCTTATTATATGCTTGGGGGGTATGGCTTGTAAGAAATGTAGCAATTTTTCAAGACAAGGCAATCCCCCCTGAAGGAACTGTTGCACAAGGACTTAGTATTTTAGAACACCTCCCTCAAGCGAAAGACTCTCCTCCTATTACAGCTATTTGCAAGGAACAAGTGAACAAAAATGTTCCATGGGCCTTTTTTGATGGAGCTTCACAAAACAATGGCGAAGTTTGTGGAGGTGGAGTGGTTCTCTTCTTATCTGACTCCCACTACTTTAAGATTAAAATGGGCCTTGGGCCTGGCACAAACAACTATGTTGAACTCGTGGACTTAAAATTGTTCATTCTTTACGCTAGAGAAAAGGGGGTGAATTCACTGTAAATTTTTGGTGATTCGTTGAATGCATTAAATTGGACCAGGAAACTCCAAAGATGCCATAACATTATGTTAATTCCTTTGATTGAAGAAATGGACAGAATTTTAAATAGTCTTGACTCCTTTTCCATTCGCCATGTTTACAGAGAGCGGAATACTAATGCGGGCATACTTTCCAAATCTGGCTTAGAGATGATTTTTGGGACTTGGACAATTTAGGAATTCAAGGATGGAGCTCACTCTGAAGATACTCACACTCCATTCATCTAAAAAGGACAGACTATCTTTATTCGGACACTTTGTCAGACAGTTTTGTGCATATATGCATATTTTCTTCTCTTGATAGATGGACATGTATATCAAGTTCCACTTTTGTTAAATTTGTTCTCATGTTTCAGTTTTTATAGATGATGTATATGTATATATGGTCACAGTCAGATTGATTTTCTAATTGGGCCTGGGGACACTCCACGTTTTGCACAGTTGTGTTGGTTTTGGTTTCCCTCAGGATTGTTCAGTTTTTTTTAGTCTTTTTAGACTTACAGTTATTGTATCGCAAGCCTCTCTGGGAGGTTGTTTGGTGACTTTTCGTTCTCAGGTTGCCTGGAAGCAGTTCTCAGCAATACATGTCTTGACATGTATCTACAAAATGTAATTTTATTCTATGAATAAAGTTTTTTTTTTTTCCTTGGAAAAAAAAATATTTAAAAATACAAAAAATACGAATAAAACTTTATAAATAAAATAAACAAAAGTCTGTGTGTAGATGTTATAAGACTTAGTCCCCATCTTTGATGTAATGATTGTATCTAACATGGGTGTACATGCATCAATATATTCATAATAAAAAAAATGATTTTGTTGTTGCATTAGCACACATTGTAATGTTTTAGCGATTTGTTATCTCTTGTCACTTCCTTTTTTATAAGTGTAGTAATTGTCCATGAGTTATATGATGGTTTCCTTATTTTTTTTTAGGATATCATTTTTTGTTTTCCATGTTAACAACTTGGCTAGTAAAAGTTGGATTCTTACTTTATCAATGAAAACCTAATACATAATAAAACAACAAAAGCCCCAATCATAAATCATTTATATCCAAACATTCTAGAGTTGGATTATGGTCAGGAAAAATTTAAAGGCTAAATTTCATGATTTGTCTAATTTTCTATTTTTCCCTAAAACAAATTTGTTAATTTCTATTTTTTTTTTAAATTATTCACCCAAATTATATGGGATAAAATTGTTTTACTCTCAAAGTTGTCAAGATATTGTTAATATTATGGTAGTTGCGGGAGGTATTTACCTCCACGTGTAAACCTGGCGAGAATAGAAGACTATGGAAAGCAAGAGAAAACCCTAATGAGTTGGCTAATAACCCTAGAAGTCTTGTCGGCTCAAGAAGATAATTTATATTAGGTTATTATCCTCCAAGAGAAGAAGTCAACCAGAAATAATAATAATATACTGAACAGACACATATCCAGAAGGAGAAGTTGGCCCCAACAAATCTGGCAGAACCAGTATAAATAGAGGGCGTCAATTCTCATTTGACACATCTCAGAATTGCAGACAGCAACTAGTGTGCACTACAGTTCCCAATTTGGTGCGCACGTGTGGAGGAGAGCTGCAGGTGTAGCTATTGCAACTAGCAGTTTCAGTGTTGGCTTGGACTATCTCTTAGTTAGGGTTTGGACTATATGAATAGCTATTGTTGGTGCACTATCCCTGGAGGAAGATGCGCTACACCTTGTTTGGCTATCTATCCTAGGGTTTGCTTCCGGAGTAATTATCAGTCAAGGTTAAGGTGCTCGGAGGGTGGCTTCGGCCTATGGTTGGGTGACGAGGGTATCGTCAATGGTAAAACGATCACACAATATTCTATATTCTAACATGTTATGGGGCCACACCTCCTTCATTCAGTCTAAACGCTGGAAGGAAACATAGCCGCTAGGATATCGAGCTTGGTGAGGAACTGTCGCTAGGGTTACTAGCAGAAGCAGCTCCCAAGACATTGTCGTTAGGGTTACTAACGGGAGCAGTTGCAGAAACCCTAATCCTCTCGTTGAGGCACCTTAAGTGAAGGGATTGACCTAATATCTGGACAGATCAGTGCACCCTAGCCTAGCGCATCTCATGATACTCTCAGCAAGCCAAGACATGAAGTTTGAATTTCTGGTCAAATCTAGGGTTTGACCAAGTCAAGCAAGCCATGACTAACTCTATGAAGTCTGAGAAAAAGTTAGATGGAGCCTCTAACTTTAAAGCATGGAAGACAAGGATTGACCTCATCCTTGCCAAGAATAAAGTGTTGTATATCGTGAAAGGAAAGATCATGAATCCAGAGTTTGAAGAAGGAAAAGAGAAGGAACCGCAGAACGTTGCAACTATGGAGAAGTTCAAAGATGTTGACATCAATTCCATGAGTATCATAGTGGATTCTATAAAAGACCACTTGATACCCTACATCTCCCATATTGACTCATCGAAGAAGATGTACAATGCCCTAACAAATCTCTTCTCAGTCAGAAACATTGGACAAGTTATGAGTCTGAAGAATGAGCTCCATAACATGAAGATGAATGATGACAACAGCATAACATCATACTTTGTAAGGATCTCCCAGTTAAGAGATCAACTACAAGCTATTGAAGAGATCACTTCAGAAAATGAATTGGTGAACATAGTACTCAATGGTCTTCCCAAGATATGGGATGCATTTGTCGCAAGCATGAACACAAGGAAGGAGTACCCGACATTTGAAGAACTTTGGACTTCCTGTGCTCAAGAAGAATCAAGGATCAATACAAAAGAGAAACCCCAAAAGAAGTACGACGATCAAGATTTCACAGCAAGATTCAATAACTTCAGGAACAAAAGGAAGGTTGGTTCAAGGAGGAAGCCAAATCAAGAGAAAGACATTTCAGAAGTGCAATGCTTCAACTATCGAAAGTACGGTCACTACAAGAATCATTGTCCCGAGCTAAAGAAAAGAAAGGAGAAACACGAAGCATCGATTGCCAAAGAAAAGGAACCTACAAAGAAGACTAAGCAGGATGGAAGAGACTTCTTCTTATAAAAGGTAACAACACTCTTCTTATTCCTTGTTTGCATCGTCTTTGTACATATCTTGTTTGCATCGTCTCTGTACATATCTTGTTTGCATTGTCTCTGTACATATCTTGTATATCCATATCTTGGAATATAATGTGTTCCAAGAAGAACTATACCTATGGAATAAAAAACAAGATGAAAAGAGATATCATTAGATAATACACATGAAAGAATGAAATACAAATCATGTGGAAGCTATTGCAAGATAAGCCGAATCAATCATGAAGAGACTTGGAAGAAGCAAAAACAGACAGAAGTCGGCAATCGAGAGGAAATTGGAAAAGGACTTATGATTTTTTGTAGAAAACAACAAGACGGAAGCAAGAGAGCCAATTATACATTGCAGAAGACAATAAGGATGTAGATGGAAGCATGGACTCTGTTAGATGGAGGGATTCGATTATATGCACTTATACATGAAGCAAGGATTAGGAGGGAGCTAATCCTATGATTCATTGAAGATGATGAAATATATATATCCATGGTAGCAGTCATGAAAGATAGTATGTGTTCAATTCAACCGCAGAAGAAGACTTTTTCGAAGAGAAGCCTTAAATTATTCCTGGTTGTCCATCCAGATCCGTGATCCTACGATGAAAGGAAGAAGTGGAATCTCTAGGGCATGGAATCTATAAGAAGCTCCATGGACCCAAGAGCTAAGGAAAAACATGAAGAAGAACATGAAGATTCCAAGAAAGAAAGAAAAGTCAGAACAACCAGTCATAATATTAAGAATCAAAAGATTACCAACCTAATATGAACTCAATAAAAGAAATCAAGCAGAAGAATTGGAAGTCGTGATGAAGAACAGTGTATAGAAGACTCATGAATAAAAGCATTACAAGATCCAAAAACTAGAGGTTCTCTAAGATGGAGGGAGAAGACTATGATGATTAATTGTTCCAGTAAACCAAACTTATCTCTACATAAGTCATTATATCATCTGCAACATCAATGAGTCGGAATTCTACATCAAATGAATGCAAAGAATGTTCTCCAGAGAAATTAAATAAAGAGCATATGAAGAGCAATCTTAAGACTTTGAGGCATACCAGAAAGAGACTCATGTATGCAGATAAGAAGAAGATAACTTGGTGGAGAACCTCTAGTGTATAGAAGGCTCATGAATAAAAGCATTAAGAATATTAAGAATCAAAAGATTACCAACCTAATATGAACTCAATAAAAGCAATCAAGCAGAAGAACTGGAAGTCGTGATGAAGAATAGTGTATAGAAGACTCATGAATAAAATCATTACAAGATCCAAAAACTAGAGGTTCTCTAAGATGGAGGGAGAAGACTATGATGATTACGTGTTCCAGTAAACCAAACTTATCTCTACATAAGTCATTATATCATCTGCAACATCAATGAGTCGGAATTCTACATCAAATGAATGCAAAGAATGTTCTCCAGAGAAATTAAATAAAGAGCGTATGAAGAGCAATCTTAAGACTTTGAGGCATACCAGAAAGAGACTCATGTATGCAGATAAGAAGAAGATAACTTGGTGGAGAACCTCTAGTGCACAGCAGAAGCGTGGTGAAGATTTCCTATAACATCAAGATGACTACTCAGTAGATCATATCCCATGGTGACAGAAGAAGTGCCACATAGATATGTTCCAGTTTTCCAACTATGATATACTCTATTGTTCAGATCTACATGAAGCCTTCACAGTGTTCCAGAATAAAGTACATTTGAAATCAAGCATTACATTATCCATGATGAAGTCTAGAAAGGAGAAAATGATTCTCCAATACATATCTCCATAGATGAGCAGATAAGAAGACATTTTAGTAAAGCTTCTATCCCAGATGAAAGATTTTGCGTACTCAAGCTAAAGCTCGTGGAAACAACTTCCTTCTTATTGAAAAAGGAAGAAATGAATCTCCAAGTTAGGAGGGAGTACTGAAAACATTATTGAAGATATTCATCTTTAAATTTGAAAAATAGTCCATCTTGGACAAATGCTTTCCTGTTTGGAAAGTGGATTGAGACTTCTGACGGATAGTCACTTCCCATTGTGGTTAACATGGGAAGTAGTATGATTGTTGATGTATCATAGACAGTGAATTCCCATTGTGGTTAACATGGGGAGTGGTCTAGGGCAGTCTCTCTTCTTGAGGATTACTCAAGAAGACTGGCCCACCTCACCGGACAGAGATTTCTCATTGTGGTTAACATGAGGAATGGTTTGTTTTAGAGTTTGATGCAGAACAGTCTTTTCCTCTTCTGGTTAATAGAGGAAATGGTCCAGACAGTCATTCCTTAGGGTTTATACATTCTCTCCAGGGTGCACTTTGATTAGTGTAGGAGGAATGGCCCAGGGTGGAGAATGGTCCAGGCTCAGCAATCAGGGACAGGCATTCCTTAGGGTTTATACATTCTCTCCAGAGTGCACTTTGATTAGTGTAGGAGGAATGGCCTGGGGTGGGGAATGGTCTAGGCTCATCATTCCTGAAGGTTATACATTCTCTCCAGGGTGCACTTTGATTAGTGTAAGAAGAATGGCCTAGGGCGGGGAATGGTCCAGGTTCATAAGACAAGACAGTTATTCTTCCTTGCTTGAGAAGAATAGTCCAGATATCTCATTATTCTACTCTGAAGCAGATATTCTTTCAGAGCTCATAGATGTGAGTGAAAGATTGGCCCAGATAATTTAGTTTATATCATAACATTATTTATGTGTGGGTTGCTATCAGATGTTTGACTATATGACAGTAGATGTAGACTACTGTGGTGGATATGTTCCACTATTCGTGAGGCAAATATTCTTTCAGAGCTCACAGATATGAGTGAAAGATTGGCCTAGATAATTCAGTTTATATCATAACATTGTTTCTGTGCAGGTTGCTATCAGATGTTTGTTATGAAGACTGTATGACAGTAGATGAAGACTACTGTGGTGGATATGTTCCACTGTGGTAGTCTTCCACTGGATTGTAGTTATGTACTACTATGGATAAACACAGTTGTGTTCTATCTTTGTTCAAATTGCCTTGAAGACTATCAGCAGTTTATTGGAGATAATCATCATCCAGACGAATGATGAACAGAGATTTTCCAGACGGAAAATGGTTTAGAGCATTTACTCTTCTAGATTATAAGAATGGCTTTTGTATCACTCTATGAGTGACTTATCCAGCATCATATCTAATTACTCAGATGAAGTATGGTTTCGAGAGATGATGCAGCTGATGGTGATGGTGATGCTCATGATCTAGTCTAAATGACTATGTTGATGCTACCGGGTAAATGGTATGTTTTTATGCTCAAGACCATTACCTGTAATACATCCCTAGCTAGGAGGGAGTGTTAATATTATGGTAGCTACGGGAGGTATTTACCTCCACGTGTAAACCTGACGAGAATAGAAGACTCCGGAAAGCAAGAGAAAACCCTAATGAGTTGGCTAATAACCCTAGAAGTCTTGTCAGCTCAAGAAGATAATTTATATTAGGTTATTAGCCTCCAAGAGAAGAAGTCGACTAAAAATAATAATAATATACTGAACAAACACATATCCAGAAGCAGAAGTCGGCCCCAACAAATCTGGCAGAACCAGTATAAATATAGGACGCCAGTTCTCATTTGACACATCTCATAATTGCATACAGCCACTAGTGCGCACTGCAGTTCCCAGTTTGGTGCGAACGTGTGGAGGAGAGTTGCAGGTGCAGCTGTTGCAGCTAGCAGTTTCAGTGTTGGCTTGGACCATCTCTTGGCTAGGGTTTGGACTATCTGATTAGCTATTGTTGGTGTGTTATCCCTGGAGGAAGATGCGCTACACCTTGTTTGGCTATCTAGCCTAGGGTTTGCTTCCAGAGTAATTCTCAATCAAGGTTAAGGTGCTCGGAGGGTGGCTTCGGCCTATGGTTGGGTGACGAGGGTATCGTCAATGGTAAAACGAGCACACAATCTTCTATATTCTAACAGATATATGTATATAGAAATTGGAATACTTTTACAATAATATCACCAAACATTTTATAATTAGTATTTTAAAAATTAGTAAAATTGGCAAAGATTTCTATACTTTCATACAAGTATGGATCCTTAAAATTTTCCTTAATTGTGACTAGGCTCTAGAAAGGACTCTGTTACCCCCGGATGGGGTGTTAGGCGTCCCAGCAGCCCAAAAGATAGGTGGAGTGCCCAACACTCCACACGAGGGCACTTGGCATGCTCCAATAGTGGAGAGGCCATGTGACTCCATCCCTGGCGCCACCCTCCTCCTTAAATGATAGACCCCTTGAACTCACATCTCATTTACTCCTATGTGTTTATGACTGCCCGTCTCCATCGTGCCAACTCCATTAGCTCTGCCATGGTGACAAACTTTTGGTCTGTCCTTCTGCTAATTTGTTTGTATGATTTAATACCATGGGAGATTGCCTGGAGGTTGATTTCATCGGTTGTATCCTCAGCCAGCTGCACAGATGCTTTAAACTTGCTCAGCTCCACTCTCTGGTTTATCTCTTTTGTTCAAACCTTTGCTCCTCCCATCGGCCTCCTCCTTCTCCTGGAAATTCCCATGCAGAGAGGGAAGTTGAAAAGGGGCACCCAATGTTACCGACCTTACAACCGCATGGCCATCCGACCGCCTCCGATAGACCCCCCTCTTTCAAGCTCCACCACCTCGTCCTCAGCTGAATCTCCTCTTGTCTAGCGAGCTCTTCCTCCTCTCTCCTCACCATGGGCTTGTTGTCTTGAATGGTTCAACCAGATGGGTAATTCATTGGGATTTTCCCCTAGCCCTTCGTCTGCTCTTGTGTCCTCCTCATGATCCCTCTGCCCCTCCACCCCCCACCCCCCCCCCTCCCTCCACCCCCTTAGCGGAACCCACCCACCCCTGCCTTCCTTTCTGCAATCTTGTGCAAGCAGTAATGTTTGGATGCGCCTCTTGGCTGCCTGGGATGACCTTTAAGGTGTTTTCTTCAACTCTGGGATGACCTGCTCACAACCCTCCTTGGCTCAATTCAAGTACCTGGTACAATGACACACAACCTGAATGAGGCAGAGAATGAACTTGGGACGGAGACCGCTCCGGATACGAGTGTGCAAGTAGCAGTTGTTGCTCCCATGGTGACAAAGGATCAGGCAAACCAAGCACGCAAAGACAAGATCGGGCTCAGGTCACCACCCTCATCTTAATGTTTTTGGATTTCAGTAGATTACCCATGCAAGGATTTTTTACTACGTTACACGTAGGCAGTTATCAGGCTTTAAGTGGCACCTTGTATAAACAATCTATTTTTGTCTTTTTAGCACAACACATTTTAGTCTTTCAGACATATTTTCAAGTGTCGGTCGGATTGGTTTCCCAGATGGACAATTTAGACCGACACAAACCCTGGCATGATAGTTTTCTCTGTATTTTCAGTATTTACAGTCTTTGAAAGGTAATACAAAACTCTTACTTATAAAAAATAAAAAAAAGACTCTTTTAGAATTTCCATTTCCTTTCTATATTGACAAGTATTTCAAAGATAATGTAAAAAGAATGATTAATATAAGTTTATATGTTTAGAAAACTAAAGGATGTAGTGGAATAAGTGAAGGTCATGATAGTTACACTAACTAAGGTTGGGAATGTCATCCAAGTTGGTAATGTCATCACCACAAGTGTGATTCCACAACTCATAGATGTTGCAATAAGTTCTTTTGTTAGAATTTCCCTTAGAAGTTCCATCAAAAGAAGTACAGATTTATTTGAATTTTGAATTTTTCAAACAATAAAACATAATTGATTTTTTAATATCGTCATTTTTTTAAATAAAATATATTTTAAAATAAATATTTACTATTGTATTATATGAATACATCATCATTTTTTGTGATACATCAATTAATTCTTAGTAATTCAAAAGTTAACATAAACATATGTTAAGATAATACAACATAAATTTGTTATAATAAACAATAAATATGACAATAAAAATATATGAAAACCACATTTTATGCTTGTACTATTTAATGCATTTTTAATATGATTGTTGTAAATGGTTGTTAAATTTTCATATCCAACATTATAAAATGAAGAAAAAAAACATAATTGGTCAATTATAGATACCCATAATAAAATGACACATCCACAATATAAATGTCGAAACAAAACATTTACATATCACTCTTTGTTTCCATCACCTTGATTATCTTCCTCACTTGGCATTATAACATTTTTGTTATCAAAAAGATGCTTTGATCTCGAAGCATGCCTCAATACAAACCACCAATCCCCATCCAACACATCTAGGTAAAAAAACACTTAGTTGCAGTGGTTTGGGAAAACATAATGCTCCTTAGTTTCAACCCACATGAGTTGATACATATTAGCCCACTATCATAATCTTACTTTACCTTTCTATAGTTGAAGATAACCCACCACTTGCAACTAAAAATAACATATTGAAAAGATGAGAAGTCAACTTGCATGATCTCTTGTATCTTTCCAATGTAACCCAACTTCCCCTCTATTAAGTTTTGATCACGGTGGCTAGCACGACTAGATTGGTCGAACTTGACTTTCTCTCCACAATATTGTGCGATGTGTCCATCATTGGAATCCTCAATGAGAAAATAATGTTCATATGCCCACATACATGAAAACAAATGCACCTGTAAAAATACAAACAAAGGACGGTGTCATATGTCTAATAACTTGAGCATTAATAAAAACATAATACATGTTACAGTTCAAGTGTGCATTATAAATTTAGCGTGGTACTTAGAAAGATTATTACAGAGTTGTTGCACCTAATTGTTGGTGTACATGCTCAACTACATACTCAGTAACATACTCACTTTTTCAATTTTTCCACTTTCTCAAGAGGACAACTATGTATAGCATGTCTATTTATAGCCATGCCTAGAACTAGCCTGACCACCATACCTAGTTGTACTGCCTTACCTAGCTTGACTATTCTTGATCATGTATATTTTGGCATTTTCTATTTTTAGCAGGTGACCAAACCTTAGCAATCTATTTTTGGTATTGTCTATTTATAGTAGGTATATTTTAGCTAGAGGTTGTCTATATGTAATACCATGGGAAAATACCATGGGTTTCTAAGATCATGGGCTCATAAACCATCATTAGGTAAATTCCTATTTTCTAGGAGGAAGAGCACTTCATTCATTGATTTTAAGAGATAATTCTTATTTCATGGCTAGAGAGTGCACTTGAGTGAGAATATTATTCTCCTGAGGAAGTGTGTATTACCCATCTTATTCTTAGAGTTAACCTATTTCCTATTTTTAGTAACTTTTTGTATTTATGAAATTCTCTCTCAGTTGGGACTTTAGTTATATTCTTAAACTCTAATCTTATTCTAGGAGATTTTTTCTATTATGGAATACATGTTGACTTCATGAAGAGTTATCACTTGAGTTCACACCTTATTTTTGACCTTTCCTTATAATTAGCAACTTTTGAATTTAGTTAAATGTTGCTAGTAGGAGTGGTTGTTTTTTTTACTTGAGCATACACGTGGAAACCCCAACCTATCGTGCATTACTCCTCTTATGGAGAGTTCTATATACTGTACTCATGATCAAGGTTTAATACAATGTGATTCGAGTTGGCTTCTTAGTCTCTTATGTGTGAAGATTGATTATATTTTTTCTCTCTCCACTCTTTCTTTTGCAATTAACTAGTGTAGTATTTCCTATTCACAATTAGATCTTGGAGTGTGGTTTAATCCTACATGGTATGAGAGCTATTATTGTGAAGGAGTATTCACTTTTATTACAGTTTTATAGGGAGTATTCACTTTTAGTGCATCTACATATACAAAATTCACCAATACACTAAATTATGAAAGGCACTAAAGACTGACCTCTGTTTTTCCCTCTGCAAAGCACAACCTTTGAAAATTTTAATTACGAAGGTTTGCATTTGTACTGATCAGGGGATCAAATTTTGCTCAAAAATTTGAAGTGCTCGGAATCGCTTCAAATCGGACGAGAGCGTAGGCCTCGTCGTTGTGAACCCAACGCAACTCGTTTTGTCTCAAACGAATGTCGAGAGCGAGAGATATCGTGATCTGTTCGGATTGTCAAACAGGCAAAAAAAGGACGATGACTGTGCAGTCTGTACAGGCTGACGTGGCAAGGGTCGTACGATGATGTGGCAAGAGACCGTACGACCGTACGTTGATGTGGCATGTGATGACGTGGAAATTTTTGATTGGCAGATGTGGTCGAATTGTGGTGTGACACATGGCATCATTTTTTGTTAATGGTATGGTGCCACGTGGCCCAGTCATGGGATGCCACGTGGCACCCCGTTATTGGCTATTGGTTGTTGTTTAAAATTGTATGGGATCCATGGGGGTCGAACCCTGGACCTCCCCTTTAGCTCCGCGCTTTGGTAGAGTGTGGGATACCACTAGCCCACATGGTATTACTTATAAACTATATGTTTTATAAAATATTTGAATTCGATTTATGTTATGGTTGGCGCGGGGGTCCAAGCTGGGGCTTAGCCCCAGCCCCCAGTCGCACTCACATTACATATGACCATACCCTCCGTTAAATGGCGCGCGGGGTTTTTAAATGTGTAGCCCGTGGTTATATGTATAACCACATGTGACCACAACCAAGAGCGCGGGAGTTGATACAGTTGAGTTTCTTTTGCTAGCCCGAGGTCATATCGTGGACCCATGTGCCCGAGAGCTAGGCGGTTAGGGGCTGGTGCGCCCATAACCGTCCTATAGTTCGCATCATTTGCACGGTTGCATTCGGTGCCAGGTTTTTACGCTTTAAATAGCGTGTGTGCTAGGTTGAATGAACAAGGGTGCAATTTGTAGATGCAGAGACAACAAGCTTGAAGGGGGGACTTCCAGGAAGCCTAACTTCTTCGTTTTTTGGCCAAACGAGGTGCCGAAAAAGCCCAGCTAGGGGTTTTTGGATGCTCTGAAGCCATTGGAGCAGTCTATTGGTCAATTTGAGCATTGTAAAGCACATTTTTGAGCACTTTGAGAAATTAATAATAATGATCCATTGGAAGCTGGACCAGGAGATGTAGCCCAAGAGAGGGGTGAACTCCTTTATCATTTGTTGTGTTTATGTGCTTATGTTCATTGATTATGTTATTGTTTATTTGTGTCTTAAATGAGTAAATCCTATTAATGATGTGTTGCAAAGTTGATCCATTTGCTTTTAACACATAAACTTTACATGCAAATATTTTCAAGATTTCAAGTCTTCTTCATTTTTAGATCATGTACTTTGTCAATTAAAATGTTTGTCAGTGTGTTTTTATGTAAAAATCACATTGGTGCACTTTAAACTATATAGCGCATAGAAAAAGTAAGATACAAGAAAAATGTGCATGTTTATCATCAACGCGCTAAATTATATAGTGAAAAAATGAGTAGGAATTTCATTTTTCTAAATGTATGTGTTTATAAATGAAAACCCTAATAATTATTTCATTATTTTGCCAAATTTTATAGGGGAGATTTGTGCAAGAAGATTTACCAGCAAAGACTTTAGAGTGGGTAAATGTTTTTGAAAAGCCAAATTTGTAAAGGATCATCGTAGGTCACATACAAATCTGTAGAGCAGAAATTTCAGGTATGTGATTTCATTTTATTGATCATCTCAATCTTTCTCCTATTTGATTCAAACAATTTTCAATGCATTCTCGAAAAAATAAAAGAGTTTCATAGTTACATTCAATATTAGAAGCTCTAGCTTTCTTATTGTTTATCTTGGTTTCCCTCTCTATATTTCATAAGGAGATTTTTTTAAGAAACAATTTTTTGCAGGGTTTCTTTACTTGTATATGGGGCATTTAGTATCTGTCACAATGGGACCACTCATTGCATTGAATCACAAACCTTGTTGCTGTCAGTTTTCTTTAAAAAAATGCTTTCGTGGTTAGTGGTGCGCATTGTACAAGAATAGTGCATCGGTGTGCATGTTCCTATCAACAACATCGTTGTGTTTAAAATTTAAATAACATTGTTTTTAATACTAAAAGAGTCATGTTTTAAATTTTTTCACGGGTTTGACGATGCACAATAAACAGTAATGAGGCATCGATGTTTCTATTACTTTATAGAGCATCGCGCGAATATAACAATTTGCAAACAAAATGTTTTTTTATTTTGTAACGGCATGGAAATCATATATCAATGTGTATACATATGTTTAACGCAACATTGCATACTATTTTATCATACGTATCGGTGCATAATATTTTATTAGACACACCAAAATCTTATTTTGTAAAAATATTTCAGAATTTCTATATATGATGATTCATGGCCTTTTTTTATAGAATATGGCCGATAGAAGCTCAAAGAAAACAACTTATTGCAACAAGCGCGATGGTAGCTCATCCCAACAAGAGAATAAAGCAAGTTTTTTAAGTTTTATTAAAAAATTAATATATTTGAATTATCTATAGGTTTAAATTAATGATGTGTATTGGTTAAGGTGTGTCATGCAGAGCAAAAATTTGAAGAAACTCGATAAGATTGTCCGCAATCTGAGTACAAAAGAGTGTATAAACTTTATAAAAATGTTGCAAAGACAGGAATTAGGTGAATCAAAAGGTAATCAACATGAAATTTTGCTTTGACTTTTTATTAAAAATAAATTTCTTAACATTAATTGCTAACATGTTTTAAACACTTGATTTCACATTTTTTTAATGTTGTGCAGGGATTGATAGTGAAGAAAAGGAATGTCGTCCTAAGAAGATAAAAATTATGAAGGATGTAAATGATGACGACTTGGTCCTCGGTTCATTTGGAGTGGTGTTGGAAGTTAATGACAGGGAGAAATTTTTTTACAAAACTATGAGGGATATAGTGGAAAGAACATATAGGCGTATTTTCCACTTACAATACAATAATCAGCCCAATGACTCCAAGAATCAGTTTATATATAAAATACGGAAAGTGTTTCTGAAACATTGGTCAATGAGACCCGTGAGACTTGCAGTAGAAGAAACTTAGAATAACAACTAAGAATCATTTAAAAAGTATTATCGCTAAACATGTTTTTCTATAATATGTCCCAAAATTTACCAAAAAAAAAAATTGTTATATTTATTTTCATGTCAAGTTAAAAAAAAAAATATTGTGCTTTTAATTTTTCGGGAAGATTATGCAAATTCCAAGGGACAAATGAGGGGAAAACCAATACATGTATGTAGGAATGTCCAAAAAACTGTATAAGAAAATGGTAAAAAAAATGAACATAATTGCATCGGAGGAGGAGCCATCCCAACAACAACATGCATCATAGGTACGTAATCATTGATTTATTCGTTTATGTACATCGAATTTAATTATCACATGAAATACTAATTTCCAATTGTTTTGTTGCAGAAAATATATAGAAAAAAATCGAATCCATTCAACACATAAGACAGGACGACATTACTTAAGATTTTATATTTGTTATGATATTTATATTTAAATAATTATCTTACACTCGTCTATGGATGTCTTCTAATAGGTACTAACATACAAAGAAGAGAATATTGAAGAATCAAGGTTTAATTGAACAATTTGTAAGTAGCTATGTTGTTTAACTTCCCTCATTTTATAATTAATGAAACAACAAGAAACATTTATATTAATTATATCAATCATGCTTTGTCATGGAGTATTAAACACATAGAAAACAAAGTATGGAGTGTGGCCAATAGAACAGATTTTGAAAGACGGCATGCAACATGCTTCGAAAGAATGTGTATTGTTTATGAAACATTCGCTACTATGGTACACTTTTTTATTTATGCAATCACGTATATTCTACTATATAAATTTAGATTTACTTATTGCACTTTATTTTTATGTTTGTAGATGGAACATGAAGAAGCAGAACATCAAAAACAAGTCGATCAAGAAAAAAATAGGTTAATTAACCAAAGTACAATACCGCCTATAAGTGATGAAGAAATTAGGCATACACACAGCTCGAGCGATGACAACGGTTCAAGTGATGAATGAAAATCAATATAATTGAATGTTACTACAAGTTGTATGTTTTGGAATATTTGTCTATGAAAATTAGAGATTTTATTTAATGTACTCAACGTATTGTCCCAATTGCATGAGAACATGTTACCAATAAGTGTAACAATTACATATTAGTTGCATTTTGATTATTGTGGACCTTTACGTTGTCCCGTTTTGTATGACAATGGGTCTCTTATTCATATCTAATAAAATGGGTTTCTTATTTTATTGCATTGTCGAATGTTGTAAAATGTTGCATTGTTGGTTAATTGATATATGGATGATTTACATTGTTACAAATAACAAAGGTGTAATCCATTGGATAACACGTTAATGTAATCATTATATCAAAATGAAATAATAAAAATATAAAAAACAATATTATTATAAAAAATAATTGATTTTGAGATGATTAATTGAAAATTTGTATAAAAAAACAAATAATTAAAATATATACATATCAGTGCATTATATTCTTTTGAACTCACTAAAAAGTGTGTGACATAATATAGACATCGATGCATTTTTATGATTCGTACACACTAGTGCCTATTAATTACATTGAAGCATCGATGCTAAAAATTGTGAAAAAACATCGTTACTTTAAATGACATAACATACGATTGTATTTATCGTTTCAAAATATTATGGTGTGCATGATTACAATATACTCACCGGTGTTTTATATTTAATATGCACACTGATGTTTAGTAACAAATAATGGTGTCGACATCTCACCTCAAATTTTTGAAATTTCACTTCCCTTCGGTGCACATGGTAATATAGGCACAGGTGCCTAAATATTATATGAGTATCGATGTGTCATAAAAAATAAAAATAAAACGACCCGGTGCATAATATTGATACAAGCACAGATGTGGCATATAACAAAAAAAAAGACGAAACTGGAACGTAATAATTAAATGAGCACTAGTGCTTTAGGTTTATGGATGCACCGATGCATGTTACCAATACGAGCACTGGGGGAAAAAAAATTCTCCCGCCTAATTTTTTTAGTTATAGGGAACATCTATTAAAACCTCTACTACGAATAGCGGAGGTTGTAGTGGAGATTCTTTTGAAAAAATTGCTCAATCTTGTAACACTAAAAACCTCCACAAAAACCTCTGCTACAAAATGTTTTCCTTATACTGTTGGCATAATTTTTCCCATGCTACAATTTCCTTTGTATCTTTGTCAAACTTTGAAGAATGACTGCATTGTGTTGGTTTCGTTCTTCATAAGATTTGAATAACCTCTCATTGTCTACTATGCAGTGTTGAGGAAAAGATATGAAATGATCTTACTTAAGCATTTTCATATTCTACTTGGCTAAAGAAAAATAGACGGGAATATCACCCTATGCTTATAGCCAACAAAAATAACATCCTAACTCACAAGTATTAATTACAAGTGCTTAGTCTAGTCTTTTATCAACAAAAGCTTGCTGGAAATTCACTTTTTATGTAATTTTCTGAATATATCAGTTGCTGCAATAAATGTAAAGATAGAAGAAAAGTCACCAAGATGATAATAAAGACAGATGAGACATAAAGAAATCCTTTATTTCATTCAAATTCACCAAAGAGTCATTTTGTTTACAAAATCTCATGCAAAAACTTTGGACCAAAATCAAACTTAGACATCCATGATGGAACATACAAAAAGACCTCTGAAAGAAAACCAAAACTAAACTCTAAAAGCTGGATCATCTTGCCACAGATTGTTGCCCACTCGACTCTACACAATAGACTTTGTCAGTCATGAAAATTAATTCACAAACAAACAAGTATACACAGACTATAAAAGATAGATCAACACCTCTGAAAAACAAGTGTCTGAATGATGTGATTCAGCCCTGAATATTGTTGTCTACAATAAGACCCTGCTATCATAAAAGAGAATTAGGCTTGTGATGAATAATGAATAAATGAAAACTAAATTATCTCAACATAAACTCAAAGAGAAAACCTTAGCATGTTTCTGCTTCTATCCTCCTCTTGTTCCTCCCTTTCCTTTTGCTTTTAAACAAATTAGAGTTGGTTGAATTAGTTGAACCAACTCATTAGTTTAGTAAATTAAAAGACTCAACTAACTTTAGTTAGGGGGGAGAGTAATAATTATAATAAGGGTTATAAATAAATAATAACTAGTAGGTGGGACCCCTTGTGACTCCCTTTAGTTCATAACAATCATAACATAACCATTAGTTAAGAAAAACACACCTCCTTGTGTCTCCCATCAACACATTCACTTTTGGAAAATTTAGCTCATGAAAATTGAAATTATTTTCAAAAATATTACTCATATATCCAAAATAAAACATGTTGACCAAAATTTCCTGAAGTCAACTGTCATCAACAATGGATAAAAATAAAAACTCAAAAACCATATTTCTCAGTCTGCGATGCAACCCTTCCTTGATTGTTACTGTCACCATTTGATTTCCCTGAATTTGCCTTTGGTTGTGCAGAGCGTTTAGGCCTAATCTCGTTGTTCACGTGGGAACAATCTTCCCTCAAATGCATCCGAGAAGACACGGATTTGTCAGAACCATTGGAGGGTGAGGAAGGGGTAGCAGTGGATTTTCCTTTATCAATGACATGGTGGGCCTCAGTTTTCAATCTCTTTCTATCATGGGAGGATTGCACTGGCGAGTGGTCAAGGACAGCTTGGACAATGGGATTAATGGGCGGAGGAGCAAGCAAGGACAAGTTGGGCCAACCACGATGTTGGGAGACTGTTGGGTGGACAATCTCCTGCCATCCATCATTTTCAGGAACCTCAGATTGCAATGAGACATGAGGAGGTACAAGGATACCATGGACTTAAGGGGTCTGGAAAGAAGGCCTTTTAGGCCTAGGTTGGACTACTCCCTGCCCAATCTAATTGAAAAATCTGGCCTAAAACAATTGGCCAAGATCTTGTGAATCAACATCAAAATGTATGGAGAACTTGGGCCTTCTTGGGCCTCGCTTCCAATTACCTCTACCTCTGTTTCCTCGGCCATGGCTACCTCGACTGAAAAAACTCATTCCTGCATGCATGATTGATTAGCAAATAGTCTTTTAAATAACCATACATGACAACTCTTAAAAATATGAAATATATTTGGCTCAGCGATGCATTAGACTCATGCAATCCAATCCATACAAATTGTTTTACTGTTAATCAATAAGCAGGGGGTGAAAAAGAGGGTTCTGGGATAAGTGAGGGGTTTGTATTGAGCGAAAATATGATATAATGAGGGGGGGGAAAGGACATGGTTACTTCTCAATGACAACAATAATCAATTGTAAATCAAACCAATAAAACATCATTGTATCCACACAAGACACTACCACTTTCAATTGTTTTAACACTGAAATTCTCTTAACTGTAATCAATCTCGGAACAGGGAGTGAAAAAATGAATATGGGAAGGTGATGGTATTTGTAATTAGCAGAAAATGAAACAATGGAAGGGAAGAAGAACAATTATTGTTGATGAAATTAATTAAGTGATCCATAAAACATTGTGCGAAAAAGAGATGCACCAACCAACAATCATTGTGACCAAATAACAATTATTGTGTATTTAACTAGTTCATTGTTCATAATCAAGTATCCAAATACAGTGCCATCACAAGAAAGTATGCATTATGTAAAGGGATTATGTTCCTTTCATTTATATACTTTGCAACTTATAACAGTAACCATTCCACTCTGTTAACCATCAAAATCAACCATTGCCCATGCATTTCTTCAATCCACAACTATGCTCAAAAGTCATGTTTCCAAATTAACAATGAAGTCACTATCATTGTAATTGGGCCTATCATTTATATTCATTAAACATATGTAAGTAGTGAACCAAATAATCCGGATTAAATTGCAAAATCCGAATTGACATTTAAATAGAAAGCCAACAGCCATCATTCCAACACAAGCTATGTGTCGAATAATTCAATCATGCAAGTGTAACTATGTCACTATGCAAGCCAAATTCAATGTGACCTTAAAAAGTTGGGCCATCCATCCAACACGACGGAGTATTAACCACATGCATGTCTCAACAAATGATCGGATTGCAACAAAACATACTTAAAACTCTGTGGGTATCCCTGAGTGTGAGAACCTAAGCTATCCTTATCATACACAGTGCACAGCCACCAAAACACCACAATGCAACATATCCCATTCATAAAAACAAGCACACAATCACAGGAATAACTCAACCCATCGCGTTGAGCCATCAATCCAATACAATATGGCTTCGATTTAGTCAAACTGTAATCAACTAGACTGCATGCAACTCGGCTTATACGATCAGGCAATCACAAGCATGCAGTGGATGTGGTTCGTACAGTCATCCTAGTTGCAATAACCATTGGCCCCAAAAAGAAAATGTCAATTACAATAACCATTATTTCATTGTGTAGAAACACCACACACAACGTGGTATGCTTGAGAAACATCAAACGATTGTAACCAATGCTAGTTATACATCCAAATGATCCTTAGTGAAAAAAATACCAGTGATTGTGTGTCAACCAACCAATTCACCACTTCTATAACAATCAATTGACCTAACAAGTTGTGGCAACGACGCATACCCACATATCAATTCAAATTGGGGCAGTGACCCTCTCCATTAAACAATACTGAGTTATTAATCATAAGGAGAGTGACTGTGTAATTTGAGTTGTTCCAATAACAATGTAGGGTTTGTCATTATTATCTAGAGGCAGTAACTAAAATCCAAACCAACACGACTGTCATATGACCAACTCGATGAGTATGTATTCGGATTAATCAACAATATATCCAAACCACAATAACCCATAGCAAACTTGACAAGCCTGACAGTCTTCTCCATAAATATTTAGACTGGAGGCTAAGGGTTTGTTCAGTAGCCAACGCAGGGAGAGCAGAGCCAATTCCTCGTAATGGTGAAAACTCTAAGGCCAACGGTGCACCCAAAGGAAGAACCATGACTCATTCGTGGTTGGTAACAAATCCATGGCAGGGGGGCATAACAGAAGGTGAGGCTCTCATTCGGCCTGGTGATGTTATTTGACACATGTAAGGTATAACCCTTGTTCTCTTCAATCAAACAACCACAGCACCGAGGGGAAGACAGGGTCGAGTAAGGATAGGGAACTCATTTTGTGGCCCTTCGTGGTGAAATCAACCAATTCCCAAGTGAAAAAAACACAGTGACACAAAATGCCTCTAACCATTAAACCCATGAAAACCAGAGGCTTGACATATTGATGTGAACGCGTGAGGGCAGCCAGCCGAACAAGACCAAAAAAACCCTCTAACTAAACCAGCCAAGATCACAGAGAGTCCCTATGGTTGATAACACCCAGGATGAACAACAACTTCTATGGATTCAATATTATTGCAGAAAGAACCATCAATGCTTCATTCCAAGAACACAATTTCACACAGTTGTAGAACTTAATGAAAACACAAACCCATACACCCAAGCCATTAATCATTTCATAACCAAAGCAGACTCATGAATGGCCAAAAAAAGACATACCTGTAATCAAATTCCTTAAAACGAGAGTTGGTCGAGCAGTTCCTCTCTGCTAAGAAGTCGGAGCATAACCACAACAGCAAGGTCGAACAATAGCCCAACTAGGGTGGTAGCTAACGGGAGGAGTAAAGGTGACGTGCAGTAAATGCACGTCGCCTCCACCCACAATGCATTAATTCATCAATATGTGCCAACAAGCCCTTAATTAACACCATTAATTTAACTCTGCGTTGGAATCTACATCAATTACTTTCCAAATGCAGCATCCACATCATATATCCTATTGCACGATACATAACTCAAACAAAATCGCATAACCATTAACGTCCATTACCTTTTCAAATGAGCCACCAACATTCCATCCATCCAAATATACCATATGTATATCGACCACATAACTCAATTAAATCGCATGTCCATTAAATTGCTAGCTAGGATTTAACCATAATTGTTAAGTCTTTCATGCATGTAGTATAGTATATAGGCTAGATTTAATTTCTTCCCCTTTGCAATTGTTTTTTTATTTCCTTCCAATTGTTTGCATGTGGTATAGTAAAATTGCAGAACTATATCCTTTTTCCTTTGCATTTGTTATAGTATTTTTTCTTTTCTCCAAACTACCTTTTATGTATTTTCACTAACATGTTGTTGTGCAGGTGCAGTAAGAACAAATAGCAATGATATCAACAAATAGCATAGGTTGTAGTAACATAGGGAACCAACATTTCATAAGCTCAAACCATAGCCAATAACAAAAGATCTCATCAAGCATGTAAGCCCTGTCACACATCACCACATCAAATATGAATAGAACTGATCTCCAATCTACAAGGGGGTTCCCACCTACTAGTATTATTTAACATTTATAATAATAGGCCTTAGCAACACTTTGCGGGCAAAACTTTGTTGACAATTTTTAATCATCAACAAATTGGCGACTCGGCAGGAAAATTCATTTCCAACAAATTTAGAACTTAGAACTCATGGTTTCGCAGATCAAGAACAGTAATTTTATGAGACATAACCAGAATAATTATGCAACAGGGGGAAGTGAGTGGATTTAATGGAAAGATGATCGGGAATTTGGGAATAATTCATGAAAAGTGTTAAGTATGAGGGGTTTTTACCACTTTATGCATAATCATTCAACTGGAATATTCTCTTAACTTTCAAGGAGGATAAATTGTAGACTTTCTCTTAAGATATCAATGGATGAAGAAATGGCAAGAAGAAGCGGGAAATAACCAATTTCTTATAAAACAACAGTGGAAATATGTAACAATTTCAAGGGCCCTTCAGAGGAGACATCATAACAGTTGTGTAAGCTTGATTGTTATCGGCTAACAATGTTTTGTAGGAGTGTCACTGTGGCAGAATTGATCCAACGTCGTATCTTGACCAAACCCTAAAAGATGATAAGGACAAAAAATCACAACAGAAGTAATAATGCAGAAATTAAAACAACAACACTAAAAGACTCAATTGAAAATAGCAAGGAAAGAAAACTTAACTTAGAAGGCAGAAAACAAGGTACTGTAAGCATAGAAAAGAAGAACAAAAATTGAAAGCAGAGTTAGGCTACTAGTGTATAGAAATCCAATCAGCATAAGGAATTTTCACGTTTCCCCCTCACAATACTTCAAGCAAGGATTGTTAGTGTTGTAGGAAAACAATTGTCTCTGCAATTTACTTTAAATGTATGAGTAGTGTCCAAGACAAAAATAATTTGGAAGGGGCCCAACACTTGAAATTCTGATGTAATTATCAGCCCTTTGACGCACATGATTAAATCATCAAGATAAGCATGGAGACTGACCAATTCATCGAAAGTTGTGTGTATCGGCCTTTTAAAGGTGATACTTGCATCAAGTATGCCAGAAGGCAGACATTTGTAAGGCATAGTATCGCAATTAGTAATAAAAGTGGTTTTGTGAAAATTTGCCCCTTTTACTTTGATTCTCTTGTAACCAAACAAATTGTCAAGTAAGAGCCCTAACTGTGATTCTACAACCTGTTGCAAAAACATTTCCATATTGAGAGGAGGGAAGGGATTTCTCGTAATTGCTTACCTAGAAGTTCGAAGTCTAATACCGGTTCTAATATTAACAGTGGTCCTCGAGGTCGGTTCCCAATTCGAAACCCATTCAGGGTGGATTGAAAAAAATGTTCCAACCCTTAAGAAATCTCTCAACTCCCTTCGAAAGGGTGCTTCCAGTGCAGAGTTAACAAGTTCTTGTTTTTTCCTAGCTAGTTTCATAATATGTTGAACAAGATCAGGATCAAAACCTCGAAGATCCTCATAAGACCAAGAAAAAATATTTTGAGATTCATCGAGTAGCCTGGTGATCCCCATATCTTCTTTATCAGAACATTAGACATTTATTTTAACATTCGTTGAAGGTTCAGGTTTCCTAATGTTCAAGAGGATGGTTTCAACCACCTTCTTTCATAACTCCTCTTCTTTATGTTTTTCTTTATTGCCTAAACCACTCAATGAAAATGAACTCTCAAGAGGATTCAAGCCCTCGTGAATCTTATTATTTTCTATGGGTATAATCTCCTCGGGCTTAAGAGGTTCATTTTGAATGACAGCACAAATTCTCTCATTGTTAGGGATGGTCTTCCAAGATCCTTCATTTTCAGGGATGTAAGGATGATGTAGAGACTGAAAAGCACAATCGGGCTTATGAGGCAAAAGTTGTTGATTAGGAGAGGCTGCAAAGACAACTAATCGATCAGCCATCGAATTCAACTCCTTCTTAACATGAGTGATGTTGAAAGATAGAAGGTTCAAGACAAGTGTCCAAATATTCTAGGAGTATTATTCCATTGGCTTGTTGCTAGGAGAGCATATCTTACATATCAGGTTCACAACAAGCTCATAATTTTCAAAAACTGAAAGGTGACCACAATCGAGATTAAGGGCATTCTCAATGCCTAATAATAAAGCTTTGAATTCAGCGACATTGTTTGAACAAGCAAACTCTAACCTGTAAGATAGATTATGAATTTTCCCTGCAGGAGAAACCAAGATAACGCCAGCCCCATTACCTTCACTAGATCATGAACCATCAAAGTGCATATGTCATATATCATCATCTGAATCATTTTTTTCCAAAGGAATATTATCCTCTTCAACAAAGATGGAATACACTCCTAGGTCTTCTTCGATATAGTTTACACTAGATTGTGGAACACTCTCTATGTAGGGTGAAATTCTTCCCTCTCTAAGGACTATAATATTCATACCATTCCAAGGAATGGATAAATGTGTCCCTTCAAGTGAGAGGTATCCACCTGTTAAGGCTTGCCAATCTCTCCCCAAGATAATTGAGTAGTTTCTTACAGGCATATCAATTACCTGAATGCTAAGGGTTGTCCTTATCTCAGGATGAGCGCATAAAACCAAGGTTACATCCTTAATCTCGCCTATGATTGTTTGTTGTAGACTATTATAAGAGAGCATGCTTCTAGAATTTTCATTTGTACAAGACAAGCCTAGCTCTTCCGTAATAATATTCGACATCACACTTGGGCCTAAACCACCATCGATGAGGCAACAATGGGCAATCTTATCCATGATCTTTACAGAAATATAAAAACGGGGATTTTTTACAGGGTATCTAAATTTATGTACACCTACTTTATTTACAGAAGAATCCTCTTCGTTGACCTCTTCAGAAAGATTGGATACAACGGAACCTTTTCCTTCCATGAATTGTTTCAGATGCATCTATTGTTCAAGGACGGAAACCATGTCTAGGAGGGTTGAATCTACTTTGATGTTGGCCAATTGATTCAAGATATTGTATTTGGAAGAGGGGGGATGAGGATTGATTCCTTAACTCTCAGGAATTTTAGGAACCTGGGGCGCAGCAGCGATTGAGGATGATCTCGGGCTAGAAGAACTGTGAGGAGGATCAAATTTTCCCTTGGGATCATAGGCTTTGTTCATAGTGTTGATGACCATGAAATACTCTGGCTCTATAAAGTCTAGGACAACAATAGTAGTTTCTGGTCTTTTACCAAAGATCTTATCTCTGGCACTCTTCTTTATCTCACATGTGGTTTCTTCGTAATGTTCCTCACAAAAGTTACACCAACTCCGAGGCAGGATAGCTTTAGGCTAAAAATTGTTTTCAACCGGATTCCTAAAAGGGGGTGGAGAAGAGGATGAAGCTCCAGGGGTGAGAGGGGAGATAGTACCCTTCCGCTCAAATGATATCATACGGTTGTTCATATCATGTACTAGCTGTAAGAGAGCGGACATGTCTGTCTGTCTAACTGATTCTCCCTAGGGAAGACCAATTCTTTCAAGTTGTTCTTCATACTCTAAGCAAGTATACATAGCAGAACTGAGATTATCAATGGCCTTTTATTCAATCCTATGATGGTAGGGGGAAGGCAATGCATTGTAGTAATACATGAAAGCGGCTTGGTTCTAAGGGCGGATAAGTTCGGGGATTTGATTGTACAACTTGGTGAAACGCAAGTTGAAAGACTTGATGGTCTCACCCTCCTTGTAGATTAATTCCCATAATTTGATCTGAACCAGTAGATTAACTCCTCCCAAGTAGATAGAATCTTAGGAGGAAGGTCAAAGAAGTCAGTTGCAGCCTTTCCTTCTAAGGAATTGACAAACAAGCACATGCAAGTGGCATTGTCATTGGCCCCTGTGTTATGACAAACATTAGAAAATGCCACCAGGTGTTCATTGGTACTGACAGTGTTATTTCCTGAAAACTGAGGCAAATTCTCTTTAAACTTCGGAAGTGGGCGAGTAGCAGGTGCTAGGTTAAGAGGAGAGGACACATGCCACGGTGTGGTTGTGGCATATTCTTCGAACTAAAAAAGCCCATACTTTTTAATGACTTTGGTGGGGTTTGTGGTATATTGGACAGGGATATGTTGGTTGTACAAGCTACCAATAACTGATGACGATGAAGATTGGGAAGATGGAGCACTTCCAGTGCCACCAGAGCCACCACTAGATGTCATCTTGTGGATGATAGATGGGGAAAAGAAAGACGAGTTGGACGAATCAGATAAAGTCCTCCTTAGAGCACTTTGTTGGGAAAACAACACAATGTTCCTTCTTCCTATTTCAGCAATAGGATTGGTTTCGAGTGACAAGCCTCTTCTTCTTCTAGAAGCACGAGAGTCTAAGGACATGAAAGAAAGGTCGAAACTTGAAGTAATAAAAGGGTTACTTATGATTTATAGGCTATCTACGTCTAGCCTCTAATTGTTCTTGAGCACTAATATCTCGTTCAATTGTTGCCCAAGAATGGTTAAGCTCAGCACGGATATTGGCAGTGTCTAGAATGATGTTAAACAGGTTCAAAGCAATGTTGGTTTGGTCTTGAAGACCGGGCTCGGTATTGGGTTGTCTTGCAACAGGAACAGTCATTAATAGAAAAACAGTCAAAGAATCAATTTCAGAAAAAGAAATATGTATCGATGAAAATCAAGTATACCAAATTAACCAAAGAGATATCGAAGATCTCCCCAGTATGGTCGCCAAAATAAATGTTAAGGAAAAGATATGAAATGATCTTACTCAAGCATTTTCAGATTCTGGTTGGCTAAAGAAAAATAGACGGGAATATCACCCTGTGATTATAGCCAACAAAAATAGCATCCTAACTCACAAGTATTAATTACAAGTGCTTAGGCTACTCTTTTATCAACAAAAGCTTGCTGGAAATTCACTTTTTATGTAATGTTATGAATATATCAGTTGTTGAAATAAATGTCAAGATAGAAGAAAAGTCACCAAGATGATAATCAAGACAGATGAGACATAAAGAAATCCTTTATTTCATTCAAATTGACCAAAGAGTCATTTTCTTTACAAAATCTCATGCAGAAACTTTGGACCAAAGTCAAACTTAGACATCCCTGATGGAACATACAAAAGGACCTCTGACAAAAAACCAAAAATAAACTCTAAAATATGGATCAGCCTGCCATAGATTGTTTCCCACTCGACTTTGCACAATAGCCTTTGTCATTCATGAAAATTAATTCACAAACAGACAAGTCTACACAGACTATCAAAGATAGATCAACACCTATGAAAAACAAGTGTCTGAATGATGTGATTCAGCCCTGAATATTGTTGTCTACAATAAGACCCTGCTATCATAAAAGAGAATCAAGCTTGTGATGAATAATGAATTAATGAAAACTAATTATCTCAACATAAACTCAAAGAGCAAACCTTAGCATGCTTCTGCTTCTATCCTCCTCTTGTTCCTCCCTTTCCTTTTGCTTTTAAACAAATTAGAGTTGGTTGAAGTAGTTGACCCAACTCATTAGTTAAGTAAATTAAAAGACTCAACTAACGTTAGTTAGGGGGGAGAGAAATAAATATAATAAGGGTTATAAATTAATTATAACTAGTAGGTGGGACCCCTTGTGACTCCCTTTAGTTCACAACAATCATAACATAACCATTAGTTAAGTAAAACACACCTCCTTGTGTCTCCCATCAACATATTCACTTTTGGCAAATTTAGCTCATGAAAATTGAAATTTTCAAAAATGTTACTCATATATCCAAAATAAAACATGTTGTCCAAAATTTCCTGAAGTCAACTATCATCAACAATGGATAAAAATAAAAACTCAAAAACCATATTTCTCAGTCTACGATGCAACCCTTCCTTATTGTTGTTGTCACCTTTTGATTTCCCTAAATTTGTCTTTGGTTGTGTAGAGCCTTTAGGCCTAATCTCATTGATCATGTGGGAACAATCGTCCCTCAAATGCATCCGGGAAGACACGGATTTGTCAGAGCCATTGGAGGGTGAGGAAGGGGCAGCAGTGGCTTTTCCTTTATCAAGGGCACGGTGGGCCTCAATTTTCAATCTCTTGCTAGCATGGGAGGATTGCACTGGCGAGTGGTCAGGGGCAGCTTGGAAAATGGGATTAATAGGTGGAGGAGTAGGCAAGCACAATTTGGGCTAGCCACGATGTTGGGAGACTGTCGGGTGGACAATCTCCTACCATCCATCATTTTCAAGAACCTCGGGTTGCAATGAGACATGAGGAGGTACAGGGATACCATGGGCTTGCGGGGCTTGGAAATGAGGCCTTTCAAGACTAGGTTGGACTACTCCCTACCCAATCTAGATGAAAAATCTTGCCTGAAACAATTGGCTAAGCTCTTGTGAATCAGCATCAAAATGTATGGATAACTTGGACCTTCTTGGGCCTCAGTTCCAATTACCTCTACCTCTATTTCCTCAGCCATGGCTACCTCGACTGAAAAAAAAAAAAAACTCATTCATGCATGCATGATTGATTAGCAAATAGTCTTTTAAATAACCATACATGACAACTCTTAAAAATATGAAATAGATTTGGTTCAGCGATGCATCAGACTCATGCAATCCAATCCATACAAATTGTTTTATTGTTAATCAATGAGCAGGGGGTGAAAAAGAGGGTTCTGGGATATGTGAGGGGTTCGTATTGAGCGAAAATATGATATAATGAGGGGGGGAAAGGACATGGTTACTGCTCAATGACAACAACAATCAACTGTAAAGAAAACCAATAAAACATCACTGTGTCCACACAAGACACTGCCACTTTCAAATTTTTTAACACTGAAATTATCTTGACTATAATCAATCTCAGAACATGGAGTCAAAAAATGAATATGGGAAGGTGATGGGATTTGTAATTAGCGGAAAATGAAATAATGGAAGGGAAGAAGAACGATTATTGTTCATGAAATTAATTAAGTGATCCATAAAACATTGTGCAAAAAAAGAGATGCACCAACCAACAATCATTGTGACCAAATAACAATTATTGTGTATTTAACTAGTTCATCGTTCATAATCAAATATCCAAATACAGTGCCATCACAAGACAGTATGCATTTTGTAAAGGGATTTTGTTCCTTTCATTTATATACTTTGCATCTTATAACAGTAACCATTCCACTCTGTTAACCATCAAAACCAACCACTGCCCTTGCATTTCTTCAATCCACAACTATGCTCAAAAGTCATGTTTCCAAATTAAAAATGAAGTCACTATCACTGCAATCGGACCTATCATTTAAATGCAATGATATTCATTAAACATATGTAATAAGTAAACCAAATAATCTGGATTAAATTGCAAAATCTGAATTGACATTTAAACAGACAACCAACAGCCATCATTCCAGCACAAGTTATGCGTCGAATAATTCAATCATGCAAGCGTAACTCTGTCATTGTGCAAGCCCAATTCAATGTGACCTTAAAAAGCTAGGCCATCCATCCAACATGACGGGGTATTAACCACATGCTTGTCTCAACAAATGATTGGGTTGCAACAAAACATACTTAAAACTATGTGGGTATCCCTGAGTGTGACAACCCAAGCTATCCTTATCATACACAGTGTGCAGCCACCAAAACACCATGATGCAACATCTCCAATTCACAAAACCAAACACACAATCACAAGAATAACTCAACCCATCGCGATGAGCCATCAATCCAATACAATATGGCTTCGATTTAGTCAAACTGTAATCAACTAGGCTACGTGTAACTCGTCTTATACGATCAGGAAATCACAAGCATGCAGTGGATGTGGTTCATACAGTCATCCTGGTTGCAATAACCATTGGCCCCAAAAAGAAAATGACAGATACGATAACCACTATTTCATTGTGTAGAAACACCACACACAACACGGTATGCGTGAGCAACATCAAACGATTGTAACCAATGCCAACTATACATCCAAATGATCCTTAGTGAAAAAATACCAGTGACTGTGTGTCAACCAACCAATTCACCACTTCTATAACAATCAATTGACCTAACAAGTTGTGGCAATGACACATACCCTTGTATCAATTCGAATCAGGGTAGCGACCCTCTCCATTAAACAATACTGAGTTGTTAATCATAAGGAGAGCGGCTGTGTAATTTGATTTGTGCCAATAGAAATGCAGGGTTTGTCATTACTATCCAAAGGAAGTAACTAAACGCCAAACCAACACGATTTTCATATGACCAACTGGGTGAGTTTGTATTCGGATTAATCAACAATACATCCAAACCACAATAACCCATAGTAAACTTGACAGGCCAGAAATTCATCTCCTTAAATCTTTAGACTGGAGGCTAAGGGTTTGTTCTGTAGCCAACATAGGGAGAGCAGAGCCAATTCCTCGTATTAGTGAAAACTCTGAGGCCAACAATGCACCTAAAGGAAGAACCACGACTCATTCATGGACGATAACAAATCCATGGCAGGGGGGCACAACAGAAGGTGAGGCTCTCATTCAGCCTAGCGATGTTATTTGACGCACGCAGGGTATAACCCTAGTGCTCTTCGATCAAACAACCACAACACTGAGGGGAAGACGGGGCCGAGTAAGGACAGGGAACTCATTTTGTGGCCCTTAGTGGCGAAATCAACCAATGCCCAAGTGAACAAAACATAATGACGCAAAATGGCTCTAACCATTAAACCCATGAAAGCCAGAGGCTTGACATATTGATGCGAACGCGTGAGGTCAGCCATCCAAACAAGACCAACAAAACCCTCTAACTAAACCATCCAATATCACAGAGAGACCCTATGGTTGATAACACCCAGGATGACCAACAACTTCTATGGATTCAATATTATTGCAGAAAGAACCATTAATGCTTCATTCCAAGAACACAATTTCACACAGTTGCGGCACTTAAGGAAAACACAAACCCATACACCCAAGCCATTAATCATTTCATAACCAGAGCAGACTCATGAATGGCCATAAAAAGACATACTTGTAATCAAATTCCTTAAAACGAGAGTTGGTCGAGCAGTTCCTCTCTGCTAAGAAGTCAAAGCATAACCACAGCAGCAAGGTCGAACAATAGCCTGACTAGGGTGGCAGCTAACGGGAGGAGTAAAGGTGACGTGCAGTAAATGCACGTCGCCTCCACCCACAGTGCATTAATTCATCAGTACATGCCAACAAGCCCTTAATTAACACCATTAAGTTAACTCTGCGTTGGAATCTGCATCTATTACTTGCCAAATGCACCATCCACATCATATATCCTATTGCATAGTACATAACTCAAACAAAATCGCATAACCATTAACGTCCATTACCTTGTCAAATGAGCCACCAACATTCCATCCATCCAAATATGCCATATGTATATCGACCACATAACTCAATTAAATCGCATGGCCATTAAATTGCTAGCTAGGATTTAACCATAATCGTTAAGTCTTTCATGCATGTAGTATAGTATATAGGATAGATTTAATTTCTTCCCCTTTGCAATTGTTTTTTTATTTCCTTCCAATTGTTTGCATGTGGTATAGTAAAATTGTAGAACTAGATCCTTTTTCCTTTGCATTTGTTATAGTATTTTTTCTTTTCTCCAAACTGCCTTTTTATGTATTTTCACTAACATATTGTTGTGCAGGTGTAGTAAGAATAGATAGCAATGATATCAACAAATAGCATAGGTTGTAGTAACATAAGGAACCAAAATTTCATAAGCTCAAACCATAGTCAGTAACAAAAGATCTCATCAACCATGTAAGCCTTGTTGCACATCACCAAATCACATATGAACAGACCTAATCTACAATCTACAATGGGGTTCCTACCTACTAGTATTATTTAACTTTTATAATAATAGGCCTTAGCAACACTTTGCGGGCAAAACTTTGTTGACAATTTTTAATCATCAACATGCAGCTTTGAGTTTCCACCATCAAGTTCTCCATGGTTTCTGCAATATCTAGAGGACTCTCTTGGTTTCTACATCCCTTAGAATTTGTCTTTTCATTTTCCCATGGAAATTCTCACCTATGATGTCTACTCCATAATCATAGGGGTTGCACTCTGTTGTAGCAACCTTAATACCCAAATTGAACTGCAAGCATTGTGCACAATAATAAATATATTCACTATAGTGACAACAAAAACATCATCCACTAAGACTTCACCTTATTGACCAATATTTTATTGTGTTCATTCACAAGAGGGGTTTTTAAATTGTAAAAAATAAAGACAATATATTATCGGTATTNTTAGGGGTTGTATAAAAAGGGGTATCTAGTAAAAATAGGGATTTTTCTTTATTGGAAAGAAGTGTTAGGAGGGGGCTCAACAAAAGGATTTTGGGAGGTATTTATCAATATCTAGTGAAATTAGGGGTATAATTTAATATCCCGTGAACTAACATGTTATGTCACATATTCATAGAGTGAAGGCTCCATGACATCATCCTAGTATTTATGTTATGATTTTGGAATTTTCCCATCATAATCAAATGCAATTAAATCATAAACTATTTTCCAATATTAACTCTAATAAACTTTTTGTAGAGTTTATGAATTCATGGAGGAAGTTTGCAATATCCTAGTTTGACCCTCTTGAATATTGTAATTATTTATTTCTGCAATTAATAAAAAAATAACCAAGGTGTGTGGAGCAAGAGCACCTAAATGGGCTATGATATCATAAGAGGGGGAAAGTGAGGGGGTCTAAGGGGGGTTTATGCCTAAAAACATCCACCTTATATTACCTTGAACCTTCACTCATTTCAAAATTTGTGTTGTAAAGTTAAAATAGGCTAAGAGGAGTGGAGGAAACAAATTCATCAATCTAAGTCATCATTTCATAAAAAATAGCAAGTTGTCTTCCCTACATTCTTGGAACTAGGAAGAGTTGAATTAGGAGTCTTTTGCCATATTTCACTCATGCAACAAGAAGGAAAATTTGAATGGAGAGAAGGAGCCAATTCTTGGGGAGCATATAGAAAAGAAAAATGGAGTTTTTGCTTCGAAAAAAAAGGTTGCCATAGCATGTGACACAATAGTCATGAAATGAAGCCATGCTTTGGGAAAAGCCAAGAACGAAGATGATTTTTGTTGGAGTTGAGCGACATTAGCATGGACCTTTCCATGTACACATTGAATAGCACTAGAGGGAGGATACTTCTAAGGGATTGTTGATTAGAAAAGGAAGAACTCCTTGTGTTTTGTGGAGCATGTATTGTAGGATCCAAGGGATACTTTGTCTTCAAAAACTCGGTAGTGAAAAATTGGTTGAGTAATCTTCTTGCTCTTTGAGTAAAGAGACTAGACTAAATATTATGCATTGCTTCTTCTCCCTTGGGGTATTATAACCCGGCTAGGGGGTGGTGTCCATAGTGGACTACCTACGATGGGGTGGAAATCGCTTGTTTTATCGATTACCTAGACTACAGAATTCAAATAAATAATTTATCATCTATGTTTCTTGTAATTATTTGTATATATTGTTTATAGAATTTGTTGGTTCATGGTTAAATGAACAAGCATTTATGAGATTCTAGTTATGTTTTTGTGTACTGCAATTCGGTTCTTTTGTAAATTTCTCTGCTCACTAATCGGTGTATGCTTCATTTCCAATCCATTTGATAGTACAATGGTAGAAGAAAGGGTCCATCATGGAATTACTGGGTTGTGCAAATATAGCTAGAGAGAAATCTAGAGCAATAAAAATGCCACCGAATTTGTTAATCCATGTCATTGGTTCCAAATCTCTGGAGAAGGTCATGACTTTTGTTTATGTTAATAAATTGTCAACTATAATGAGGTTTTGAAAGACCCATCGATGAATTCCATGTACATTCCTCGGCCATCTTGGTTGTAGTGGAACATTAATAATGGTAATAATTTTGTGTTCTTGTCTTTTCTTGTGAAATATTGTCATACTTCATACAAAATTAAAAATGGCACTAGCTTAGGAGCTACATGTAGTTGCTTCAATTTCCCTCCTTATCGAGGCAAGGTCTTTGGTTCAGCCTAGATCATCAAAATGGAATTATATTTTTCATAGGTGTAACATCTTAATTTTTAGTCCTCGCAAATTATAATGTAATTGTATAAATGTGATTTAGGTTGGTGAGATGATATGTTTGGGGTGAAGAGACCGAATTGATTAATTTGGTCAAGGGCCAAACTATGTAAATGGTACATTGAATTAATTAATAAAATAATAATTGTTGGTTGCAATACGATAAGGATGAAAATGACGGGGGGCTATGATTCCAAAAGAGACGAGGCTAAAGGGGGATCCAAGACGAAACTCATGTCGTTTGCTTGAGCTAATGTGTCATTACCATATAATCCTCCCTTTGACTTGTTAGAAACTCAACCATTGAATCCATGTAAGAGGGTGGGTGTAGGAAGTCACATCCCTTAGGTATTGGGAGCATGAAGATGAAGTACAATCAACATTTAAGAGTGTGAGAGTCGACTTGCTTGGTTTTGCTTGGGGAGAAAGAGAAATTCATATGGAAAAAGAAGAGAGTTTTACATGTTTTTTTTGGGTATCAAGAGAGGAGTTGAGAGTTGGGAAGAGCTCCAACAATGCTATGCATGATGGCAACCATTATTGGAATATGTTTATGTTGGAAATGTGGCTTGTGTGCTTCTAAAAATGGTTTGTGTACATGTGGTGTATTTTTCTATTGAGGAAATGGCTCTAAAGCCTTGTGAACTCTATTGTGAGCACTCTTGGGGTAGCTAAGAGTTCCCAGAGTCCCCAACTGGGAGATTCATGTCCAACTGAATGCATTGGATCCCTAGAAGGAAGTGGGAAGGCCTAAAGGTTGTATCATGTTGTCATTGATGACAATGGTTTGATGGATTGATGTCAAGTGATTGTTTGATGGATTGGTGTCAAGTGATTGATTGATTGATTGATGATTGATGTAATGTAATGTGTATTGTCCTTTATGATAATGCATAGATGAAGATGGATCAATGAGTTGTCATTGATATGATGAAGATAGATCAATAAGTTGTCATTGATACATGATGCATAGTTGATGTATATGATGCAATGGTGGATTGATGCAAAGATGAATCATTATAGTATTATCATGGTTGATAAGGTGCACAAATGGATGAACTCCAAAGTGGTCCCCTTATGGTGAATTCCCTCTTAGGAAGATGCTTTGCAGATAGAATTATCCTATAAGAATGGCTGGAGGACCCGTACTTGTATGTGGAATAATGAGATGAAGATCAATGAATTTGTTGGTGAAACTATCCTAGATGTATAGTGCTTGTCATGCCATTTCCGGTGTTATGTGGAATGTCGCATAACTCCTATCGGTTTGAGAGTTATGGCCTTACGAAGTTGAAGGACCCCCATATGAAGGCTTGAATCCCCCAAGGTCAAAGAAGTCGAAGTGACCTAAAAGAAGAAATCATTATTTAAATGATAAAGTAAAGTGACAAAGTCAAGGTGGATTATTTAAATAATAAAGAGAAGTGTTAAGCCCTAATATTGGCTCATTACCACTTAATTGGGGCATATTAGATTAGTAATGTTATTTTATTTATGTCGGCTTTAGGCCATTAGTTGTAATTTAGATTAGTAATGTTATTTTCTTTATGTCGGCTTTAGGCCATTAAACCTCCTAGTCTCCTATATATACCAAGGAGACATTTTCATTTTGAATCATCTTGTACTTGAACATTTAAGTGGGGTAAAAGGAGGTTGCCTTCTCGAAGAGGCTTATTATCTGAAATTATCTCTTTTTCAAGGCGTTGAGTACTTTTCCTGAGGTTTTTCTATGCTATATTGAAGTTTGGTTCTTAACATATGGTATCAGAGCTCAAGGTCTTGGGGTTTCGCTGCTACACCTGAGACACCGTGGCACTTTCGCTATAACTTTTTTTCTACAACGTTTCAGAAGGAACCGCTTAAAGGGTTTTTATTATACGGATCAAGGTATGTTGGGTTAAAAATTCAGCTCCTGAGGCCTTATAATTTCAGAGATACAGCCTGTACAATATAGGGTTCTGGAATCATCCTGAAATAAGTCATTGCGGAATTTTCGCTATAATGTTTTTTCTGTAACGTTTCAGACCCTGCACTTCAAAGAACATTTACAGAAATTAGTATTATAGATGTGGTAAAAAGTTCAGATTCTGGGTCATCATATATTTGTAGATACACCTTGTGTAAGACAGGGTATCTGACTAGTCCTATTGACTAGTCTCAAGAAGGTGTTCCAAGTAAAACAATCGTAACGTCTTTCTAGAGTATCCAAATTGAGTGGGACTGGTGGCATTGGATCGTGGACAGTCTGTAGTATTTTGGGTGCGAGTTTCAGAATTTGATATCAATTATTTTGTGCGGGGCATTCTATACAAGTGAGATCTCCTGGAAAGGCCA
>ML811782.1:92766-111478 GCA_009831015.1 Picea engelmannii
AAGTGACAAAATCAAGAAAGATTATTTAAATGATAAAGTAAGGTGACAAGATCAAGAAGGAATATTTAAATAATAAAGTATTGGAGAACTTTCTATTTATGGAAAGTGGTTAACCCTAAAAATAAGGAAAATAAGTTAAGTGACCTAGAAATGGATTAAGTGACCTAGAGGATGAAAGTATAAATAAGATAGCAATGGTCTTTTGCAGATCATCCTTTTCATGGATCAATGGAGAGCTTCTTGTGAGAACATTTTGGTGTGGATCTCTTGAGCATGATTGAAGATTTATTTTGAGAGAGAGGAGATCGAGAGGATCTCATGGACGCATTGAATTTTTGGCAAGTCTGAGATCATGATGGAAAAATTATCGAAATTCCAGAAAAAACCCTATTTTCTGATGTGTACGTAAGTTGTCTATGTATAGGGTGCGTATATGCAAGTTGCTAGTGTACAAGGTGCATACAGTACGCAAGTTGTCAATGTATAGGGAGTGTACAGTGGAAAAAACTCATGGGTTTTTGTGGTTGAGTTGATGGCAAGTTGTTAAAGATTGAAGCAGGTTCTAGATCTGCATTCTATGGGCTTAGATCTGTCACTGAGACACTGGTATGGTTTCATTATTGTCTCGATGGATACTATTTCTTGTTGAGTTGTGAATTCTTAGGGCATTCTTGGTATGGTTGCTATGATGTGGTTTATGTTGGTTGATGGAGTGAGTAACACTCTTATGATTCAGTACTAATATGATGGCTATATTATGTTGATTGCTTATGCATGATTGAGTTGCATTCATATTGATTGGTTGTGGAGCATGAGTAAGCTATTGGAGAGCTTAGATGTATTGTGACTGACTGGTGGTCAGTTTGGACAGTGAGTAACAGAAGAGAATGATAAATTAGTGGCAAAGGATTTGAGTTGATCTTTAAGGATAAACCCTAATATCTCAAAAGGTATACGCAGGTTGTAGTACTATTTGGGAGCGTATATGCAGGTTGTAGTACTGCTTGGGCGCGTATACATGCGGGTTGTACTACTAGTAGGGTGTGTACACATGCATGTTGCACTACTAAAAGTCGCGTACTTGTTGCAGATTGATATATGTTGAGGATTCTTGCCTCATCTTAGTTGATGTTGAGGATGTAATCTGAGTCTTGCACTATAGAGTTGGTGCTCTTGTCGAGTTGTACTTTATTTAGTTGTTGCTAAAAAACCCCAAGGATTGAAGTCCGTAATAAAAAGAAAATTGTACATACATCTTGTGTTCTTTATGTTCCTTGTGATGATGACTTGTTGATGGTATATTGTTGATATATGTTGTTGATATGTGTTCACATCTAACTAGTTATAAATGACAACAATGAGCAATGAGTAAATGTTGAATGCTAACTAATGAGTTTTGTGAAAGAGGGAAGTTTTGGTAAAAAGAGCCCCACACTCATTCAACCCCCCCCCCCTCTAAGTGTGGTAGGTGTGTCCAACAAGATCCATGTAAGAGGGTGGGTGTAGGAAGTCACATCCCTTAGGTATTGGGAGCATGAAGATGAAGTACAATCAACATTGGAGAGTGTGAGAGTCAACTTGCTTGGTTTTGATTGGGGAGAAAGAGAAATTCATATGGAAAAAGAAGAGAGCTTTTACATGTTTTTTTTGGGCAGCAAGAGAGGAGTTGGGAAGAGCTCCAGCAATGCTATCCATGATGGCAACCATTATTGGGATATGTTTATGTTGTAAATGTGGCTTGTGTGCTTCTAAAAACGGGTTGCGTGCATGTGGTGTATTTGTCTATTGAGGAAATGGATCTAAAGCCTTGTGAAGGATATTGTGAGCACTCTTGGGGTAGCTAAGAGTTCCCAGAGTCCCCAGCTGGGAGATTACTGTCCAACCAAATGCATTGGATCCCTAGAAGGAAGTGGGAAGGCCTAAAGGATTGTGTGTAGTAAAGGGGGATCTCATTCCTTGGGTTGTGCAAGTTGTGAGGAAGAGAGTTGGTGGATTGCAACTGTTGTTGGAGTAGAACCTAGGTTTTGGGATACTAAATGTGGAGAGTGGAAAGCCAAGAGGGATAAACCTCCTTATGGACTCATAGCCTCAGCTCAAATATGGCTTGTTGTTGAGAGAAAATGAACAGCAATCCTATGGTTAAGAGGAACGTCCTTCATACACAGCAAGTTGGTTACTTTATAACACATTAGTTTTTTGTATTCTTTATGATGTTAATTCCATTGTGTAAATGATTTTATATGAATTATGTGTGTTTATTGTTTTGCTTGAACAATTGCATTCATGTTTTAAAATATGTTGTTAGATGCATGTTAAATCATGGGCTTGATACCCCTTGGTTATTTCATGTGTATGGGGTGATTTAAATTTCATTTTAATAGGTAGGTATGTTACAATATTCTGGTATCATAGATTTTAGTTCAATTCTAGACCCCTATGGGCTAGGAATCAGCACGAATTTGGAAAAATTCATTGTTATAGATTTTGTATCTATGTCGGATTTGGGGAAAATTCTAAAACTAGAGTGATATCCAAAAATTTATGAACAAATTCAGGTCGACATTACACCCAAAATGGTTGAGGAGATGATCGATGGCATCAATCTGCAAGTTGCAAAGTCAAGTATTTCCTGGAAGGTCGAATTTTGTATTTTAACAATGATTGGGGAGTTAGTAAAATCAATGGCTCAAATCACATTCGACTTGGTGATCAATGGTCAAGATTCATTCTGGATTGGTTAAAAAATTCCAAGTTCACGAAGAAAAATTTCAGAAAAAATTATAAAATTCTCTAAAATTTATAATTTTTCACAATTTTTTGAAAAATTTCATATAGTGATGACGTGGACCATATCATAACATGGACTGAAAATGTCCATGGTGGTAGAAGGCAGGGGCCGTGGAACAGAGTTTGTGGATCAACGGTCGAGATCACTTGATTTTTTAAGAATTAATGGTCGAGATTCATTTGCAGGTTTGGAGAAGCTCGATGAAGTTGGAGCAAATTGGTGAACTGACAGCTGAGATCACTCAAATCTCAAAGATCGACGATCCATATCCAACACAAAGGATTCTTTTCGGAAGACTCGCATGAGAAAGGATCACAAAGAGAGGCTCGTGGGAAGAAGCTTGGAGAGAAATACTCAAGGGAAGAGATTTTGATGTCTTAACACTCCACGAGGAAAAGTCTGTGAAGATGTTCCCTATAGGCTTGTGGTTGTGGGCTTCAGGAAATCATGATGTAAGGTTGAGTTACCACTTTGCGGGGAAAATTCTACGAAGATGTTCACGATAGGCTTGTGGGTTGCGGGCTTTGGGAAAAATCACAATATAAGGTTGAGTCACCACTTTGGGGGTGGATTCTACGAAGATGTTCCTAATAGGATTGAGGGCTACAGATTGCGGGAAAATATTTATAACATGCTACTCAATTATTTTTTAAGGGAAAAGTTTGCAAGGGTAATTGTGATAGGCTTGCAGCTTGCGCCTTTCGGGTAAACCCTATAACATGCAACATGACATTCCGATGGGAAGAGTCTGCAAAGGAGAGCCTAGCAAGCTTGTAGAAGGTTTGGTCAATGTAGGAGAATGATGGATGATGACATGGTTGAATCAAGGGATGACACATGGAATCAACAGACACTTTCCATGCCATGTCATTTGTATTTCCAAGGCTAGGCACAGGCTAGATTAATAGATTGTTACAACATAAAAATATTCAATTTCTATGAATATTTCTAGGATTTTGAGGGTTATAAACTTGCAGAGACATTTTGAGGCCCTAAGCAACATTTTCAGGTAGTTGAAATCGAGATAATTGTGTGTACCTTATATATGCATAAAAAAAAATCTACTAGAATTAAAGAACTCAGTAAGAGCTTTCCATCGAGATATTATGAGTGCAAAACAAAGCTTGTATGAGGGATTTACAACTGAAACAGTGCAAGGTATAAATTAAGTTCTAGTTTACTTCCAGAGGGAATAACTCCTTGTTCAAAAGTCAGTTTGGGGCACAAGATTAGTTTTTGGAAATCTCATGGACCATAGAAGGCAACCATGGAACCAGAATTGGAATTTGGGCACTTGAGATGGTATAGGATGGAAGAGAAAACACATGTAGCATAGAGAGATAAAAATGAAAAAAATAGTTTAAACTTTTACAGACCATATCTATTAGCCCATAGCCCAAATAAAGGTAAAATTTTGAGAGATAGCTCAAAAAACAAGCATGGAGATACCCATTTGGAATCCTGGTAAAATTCAAAAGGAGTTGGTGTGGAGATTCTCAAACAGGGCTAAATTCCAAGTCTAGAGAAGGTGTAAAAGGACAAAGTTGTCATTTCCATATCGTTGCAGATTTTGACTTGAGCATTAGATCATAAATCTGAGAGTTGTTGTGAAGTCATTTTCATCAATATTATCAGTGTTTCATACAAAAAACATTCTAGTTCCTAACATATTTTCTTCTACAGGTGACGGAAGTTGGCCTCTGAAAATTATTTGAACCAGTGAAACAGGTGCAAAAATGGGTGAAAACGGTTGATTTTAGAGAGCCATAACTTTTAGATTAGGAATCATATCTATGCATGAGTATAGTCATTGGAAAGGTAATCCAAAGGACATCATGACCAAAGAATTGAGTTCTCTAAGTAATTATCCAATTGTTTCATAAAGTTGCAGGAAAAGTGGAGTTGGATTCCATGAACCATGCAACTATTTATAGTGGAAGTTTTCCAAATAATATCAGTTTTGGAAAAACATTTCCAGGTGGAAAAGGTGCATGTCAAAGTTGAGTATTGGGTCATAAAGAGTATTGAAACTCGTGATAGTGCCTATGTAGAGGCATAGAGGCACAATTGAAGTGCTTATCCCAACAAATAAAAGGGGGGCAAATTTTAATAGCAGGATATTGGTAGTGGGGAGATCAAATGTCATGAGTAGAGACTCTGTGGTTCTGTTGCAGAATATAATTCCAAATTTCCAATGGATAGGAAAGAAAGTCTGAGCTTATAGAAGATAGATGAGACAATAAAGAGTTGCAGAAGGAAGTGTAGAGCTACAGAGCAGGTAATGGAAGTGGATAAAGGATCTTAGGAAGACTAGAGCTAAATTAGAATGCATCTACTACAGAGTTTGAATGGATTCCAAAGGTAAATCTAGATATTCTCACATGAAACATGAACCCAATAGGTGAAGAATGTCACTAATGGGCATAGAAAGGAAAGGTAAGACTTCATAGCCGTAAGGTAGAAATGTAATTATGGATGAAGAGCTTGCCACAAAATAACGGCAAGGAACTCATAGATGGTGAGTAAGTCATGGGATGGGTGAGTCATATTTGAGAGAAGTCATGGGATGGGTGAGTCATCTTTGAGAGAAGGCATAGGAATGCCTGAAAAATAATTCCTAGCCAGGAATTAGCCTTTTTTGTCTAAAAATATATAGATTTAGAAAGCCACTTATATTAGTAGAGTGTGTTGTGGAAGCAGGGTACATGTACAAAGAATTCAAGGGATAAGATTGGTCTTTAGTGGATAGTGCATGGCTTCACATGAAATTACTCAATGGAGTAAATAAAAGTGTTCAAAAAAAGAATTTGAGAAAGCTAATGGACAACTAGAGATAATGGAAAAAGATGTCATGATGTTAATGGTTAGGTTGATTGGAAAATACTACAGTGTTGGAAGATGGAATGATATGAATTACATCATTCCAATGTGTTGGAAGGATCCAACAATGTAAGATTGGAATGTGATCGTCCAACTGGAGGTAGTGGCCAATAAGGCATATTGGTTGGAAGTGAAAATGGCCAAGTGAAACTTGGCTAGAAAAGGTTTATATCAGGAGAGAAGTGGAGCACAGATGAGCAGAATGGCAATGCACAGGGTGCAGGGATCTAGAGGGATTCAAGGACAACAATATACAACACAAAAATAAATAATTAATGTTGAAATAAATATGCATTGCAATGAATGATAGAAGTGATGCATGATGCACAGATAAAGCTAGAATGCATATGCATGAAGTAGGTATGATGAGATTGAATGTTTAATGCATATTGAGGTGCATTTGTACATCTAGACATGCCTGAACATGTTTGTGGCATGATTGTAGACTGAGAGTAGTCTGTTGTTATATAAGAAATAATGATATTATGATAATTGAATAAGACTAATGATGGATTGTGTATCCAAGAAAAATATTTATAGCATAGCTTAAAATGATGTTGATGATGTTTTTTCTCTATATGAAGACGGAGGAGGATAGTGGGAATGTCAATCAAGAGGTTGGTGAAGGGAGCCTATGAGCTTCTACAAAATATCAACTAATCGGGTAACATCAAGTAATGTAATAATAACCATGGAGGTATGCATTTGTGGTTTCTTATGATGCATAAATGTTGAAGGGAATTGAATTAAGAATTCCCTCAATTAAATTTCAATATTTGAATTGATGTAAAGAATAAGGACCTTGGGTATAGAAATGTTGTTTAATGTTCATTTATGATAAATTTAATTGCATGTCATGCTATTATGGGTTATGAGATCATAACCAAGTCAAATCAGGACATATATTCCCACTATAACAATGACTGCTAGTAGAGCTAGCCATGTGTGAGACCATGATGTGGTTGGATGTGGAAGGGTCATGGCACTACACAAGTGCTCAATTGGTCTTCCTAGTTATAATTGATGTTTGGACTGCAACCTCTTTGCCGACACTTAAGAGCACCAAAGGATTATATTCATGGTGTTGTGTATGGATTGAAGAGGAAGGTATCCAAAAGATCGAAGAAGTAATTGGGAAGAGTTTGGATGATATGTTGAGGCATTGGCTAGACCTTTCAACTCACCATGGGAGAATACATGATATTGATATGTGGTATTCCAAAGTCAATGCAAAGATGCATTGTGTAGATGTGGCCATGGGTATTGGTACATTAGTTTATTTATTTGTACTGTTTGATTGCATTATAAAAGGCTTGGTATGCTAGATAATGCATGTGCAAGGAATGGTAGTTTCATTCCATTTAATATGAATAATAGTTGGAAGTGATTGAATCTTTAGAGTAATATAATTATGAAATAACTTCATGAATTGATTTCAAATGTTGAAATGAGATGATAATGTGCATGAATACTGACAATTTGTTGGTTGAATGAAAGTTGACGAAATTGCAGGAAAGATGGTATTGGATATGGAAATGGTGTAGGCCCATAAGGAAGACCAATGCATGCTATTGCAAGAGCCAAACATTTTGAGAAGGAAATATCATGCTTTGGAAATTGGATTTCATATATGAAACAGATTTAGAATTAAATAAGTGAATTTTCTATGATGATATCTCATAATGATTGTATGTGTATGATACAGATGAGATGATGGCTATTGAAGCTAGAAATCTCTGGAAGAAGGCTATTGTTAGGACATAGGAAATCTATGATTACCATAGGTTATGGATTGCTAGTGGAATTCTAGTAATGAATTGGCGCTCTCCTTGTGCAAGAACACCTTGGCAAATTATGGATCATCCAAGGGACTATGTAGCAGTGAAGGGGATGACTGGGCCTCCAAGGTGAGGATGGAAAGGAAGAGGCAACTTAATAATGCATGTGGTATGATGGCTGGAATCATGAGGGTGTGTTGAGAATGGACATTGAGTTGAATTCTTTCTCGTGTTAGATTTATGAAATAGAGCAATAATCATATAGATAGGTATTGGTTTACGATTGTAAATTTATTTTGAATACATGATTATATTTTGGAGTTGAAAACTCTCGTTAATAATATCATTGTTATATAATAATGAGTATAACAAGTATATTTTATTAATGGTTGTTGTAGGAAAAACTGAAAATGGAACCATAAATTGAGTACCAAGAAAGAAGAGCATCAAAGGGAACCAAATCCCAAAAACAAAGGCATGGAACAAGTAAAGTCTAGTGGAGTTCCTGTAGCTTGAAGGAAGCAAAATGGAGCTTCAATGGTGGAATTTTTAGCAACTGTTGGGAGATATTGAAGGATAAAGAAGCAAGAAGTTTGGTTTGTAGAAGAAGTAGGCTTTCATGCCTGTAGAGTGAACTCCTTGTGTGAGAATTTTTCATTGGAGCAGCAAGCTTGCTACTATTAGTTTTTCCTGGTAGTTTACATCCTTGGAGTCCCCAACAGAGAGATTCCTAGCCAACCTATGTTGGAAGCCCTAATAAAAGAATGGTACAGTGCAAGGGACTTCTTGAAAAGAAGGGGGCACATTCCTTGGGTTGGGTAGGTTGAGAGGAAGAGAGTTGGAGGAGTTGGGATAGTTGTAGGAAAAATTAGTTGGTTATGGGAATCGAAAAATTATGAATAAATGGTTGTAGTCAGTATTCCCAGAGTCGTGTCTCTTATACTTCTTGGTTGGTTGTGCATTGGATCCTAGATGAGAGTGGTACATCCTGAGGCACTATAGAGAAGGGGTACACTACCTTGGGTAGTGCGAACAGAGGGGAAAGAGAGGTTGTTGGTTGGAACTGTTGCTAGAATTATAAAATGGGAAATCCTTATTTATGGATTTTGGGGTTGGAGTGCATATGTATCTATGTTTTCTTGGTTGGAGTGCCTATGTATTTATGATTTTTGGGTCGGAGTGCCTATATATTTATGCTTGGGCTCGAATGACAGTGTGATATTAGGTCAGAGAGCCTATATGTTGACTAGAGGCCAGAGACCCTAGCATTGTATATTTATGTGCGTACACTTGTAGGGTGTTGTACACTGATGACAATGAAAAAATAAGGGGGAAGGGATGTAACAACCTCAGTTTTAATCCCCGCAAATTATAATGTAATTGTATAGATGTGATTTAGGCTAGTGAACCAATATGTTTGGGGTGAAGAGCCCATATTGATTAATATGGTTGAGGGACAAACTATGTAAATGGTACATTGAAATAATTAATAAAATAATCATTTTTGGTTGCAATACAAGAGGGACAGAAATGATGGGGGGCTATGATTCCACAAGGGAGGGGAATAAAGGGGGATCCAAGGGGAAATCCAAGTCATTTGTTTGACCTAATGTGCCATTACCATATAATCCTCTCTTTGACTTGTTAGACACTCAATCATTGAATTCATGTAAGAGCGTGGGTGTGAGAAGTCTCATCTCTTAGTTATTGGGAGCACGGGGTTGAAGTACAATCAACATTGGGGAGTGTGAGAGTCAACTTGCTTGGTCTTTCTTGGGGAGAAAGGGAAATTTGTATGGAAAAAGAAGAGAGTTTTTACACGTCATTTTTAGGTAGCAAGAGATGAGTTGAGTGTTGGGAAGAGCACAAGCCATGTTGTGATTGATAGCATCCATTATTGGGATGTGTTTATGCTGGAAATGTGGCTTGTGTGCCTATAAAAATGGGTTGTGTTCCTATGGTGTATTTTCCTATTGAGGAAATGGATCCATAGCCTTATAAAGGTTGTTGTGAGCACTCTTGGGGTAGTTGAGAGTTCTTAGAGTCCCCGGCTGGGAGTTTCCTATCCAACTGAGCGCATTGGAGTCCTAGAAGGAAGTGGAAAGACCCGGGGGATTGTGTGCAGTGATGTTGGAGTTAATTCAACACACCTAGGATTTATCTTTCCTAAGTTTTTTCCTTGTTTATTAGTCATAATTAGTCATTATCCAGTCTCCTATATTTTAGGGGAGAATATTCCACTGGGGAATATTCTCTTTCAGTTGACACTTCAGTTTGACTAGTTGAGTTGAGTTTAGATGTTGCATTGGGATCATCACCATGCAACACTGGGATCATCACCATGATAATTCGACCTTGCCTTGGTATCATCACTAGACTGGCGCATTACCCTTGATTTCCTAAGTTAACTCCTCACTTCTCTCTGTTAAGTTAGTTAACTAAAGACTAGTAGACTAGTTAACTCAACTATGTGGCAGTTCACTCCCATAACTGCCTGAGAAACTAGAATAGGTGGAAGTTCACTCCCGTAATTGTTGGTGTGTGTCCAGATCACTCTAGGCCACCACTATGGCTCAATAGTTACTCATGTATCCTATATCTATTTTAAATTATTCACTCTTTGAGTGTGGAAATGATTAATGAGAATTCTTCCATTCTTTCTCTCCTTCTTCTTCTTTCTCCAATTCTCTCTGCAAATGTGTGTATCATTATTTATCTAGATCTATTATGTGCAGGTTCAACACATTTACATGGTATCAGAGCCGACGGACTGCTAAGAAAAAGCTACACCAAAAACATTTTGCAGGTACAAAAGATTGAAGACAACAAAAAGATGGATTATTCACCAGAAATACTTCTCACGCCTCATAACTATTTGGAATGGAAGCCAAAAAAAAATCTTATGCTCAGATGCAGAGGCATGTACCAAATAACTATGGCAATGGAAGTAGAGCCTGATTCTGTCGATGAGAAAAATGACTTTCTCAATAAACAAGATATGGCCATAGGATGTATCCTCTATTTTATTTCTCCCGAAATTCTCCATCAAATATATGATGACTCACAAGAATTCACTCCAAATGATTTATGGAGAAGATTGGATGTTTTATTTGGGAATAAGGAAGAATGCATGCAAAATGTTGACAATATAGAGAATGTAGAAAATCCACTGGAAGATAAATCATCTCAGTTTGAAGAGCCTTCTACACAAGTATCTACAGAAATTTGTATTCCATTAATTGAAGATGATGTCTACTCCATTTCATATTTGTTTTCTGAAATTCATGAGGAAGATATATGGTATGCATCTGAGGAGTCACATGCAGACACTTTTGTATGCACCATCCATGCATCTCAGGAGACAAAAAGAGAGCTGCGCAAATCAAACACCATTCTGATATTTTATGAGATAAATTTGAAGAAACAAACTGGATATTTGAATTCCTCTCAAGAAAATATCCAATTTCAAAAAAACAAACGTCTGAAACGGAGTCTGGAAAGTGAAGTTATGATCATTTTAACATCAACAAAATTTCAATGTTATTTTGGAAACGGCCGCACGGTTTTCAAAATTTCATCCAAAATTTATTTGGATATTATTCATTACAAGAAGATAAAGTGGATATGTGTGGACATATCAATGGTGCATATACTTCATCATATCCGTGTAGACATCTACATCTTCAACAAAATCTTCAACGAGGACAAACTTGCACAGTTGCGAGATCTTCCTGGAGTGAAGGACAAGGTTGTTTAGCAACTGTTTTTTGTTCGTTCTCATTTTTATTTTTATTTTATGCATTGTAACTTGGGGGGGGGGGGGGGGNGGTTTTCCCTCTTTCCTCACTTTATTTTCATTGTATCTTTTGTATTTGGGTACCTAACATGGCCTCGTTGCCGGGACCCATTCTTTATTTTCACCATAGTGATGTTCAGGGGGGGTGTTGGAGTTACTTCAACACGCCTAGGATTTATCTTTTCTAAGTTTTTTCCTTGTTTATTAGTCATAATTAGTCATTATCCAGTCTCCTATATTTTAGGGGAGAATATTCCACCTAGAGAATATTCTCTTTCAGTTGACACTTCAGTTTGACTAGTTGAGTTGAGTTTAGATGTTGCATTGGGATCATCACCATGATAATTCGACCTTGCCTAGGTATCATCACTAGAATGGCGCATTACCCTTGATTTCCTGAGTTAACTCCTCACTACTCTCTGTTAAGTTAGTTAACTAAAGACTAGTAGACTAGTTAACTCAACTAGGTGGCAGTTCACTCCCATAACTGCCTGAGAAACTAGACTAGGTGGAAGTTCACTCCCGTAACTATTGGTGTGTGTCCAGATCACTCTAGACCACCACTATGGCTCATTAGTTACTCATGTATCCTATATCTATTTTAAATTATTCACTCTTTGAGTGTGGAAACAGTTAATGAGAATTATTCCATTCTTTCTCTCCTTCTTCTTCTTTCTCCAATTCTCTCTGCAAATGTGTGTATCATTATTTAGCTAGATCTATTATGTGTAGGTTCAACACATTTACAAGATGATCCTATTCCTTGGGTTATGTAGGTTGTGGGGAAGAGAGTTGGTGGATTGGAACTACTGCTGGATTAGAACCTGGGTTTTGGGATACTAAATGTTGAGAGTGGATAGCTAAAAGGACCAAACCTCATTGTCGACTCGTAGCCTCAGCACGGGGGTGGCTTGTTGTTGAGAGAAAATGAACAACAATCCTATGGTTGGGAGGAATGTCCTTCGTATATAGCGAGTTGGTTACTTTATAGACATATGAGTTTTATGTTACTCTCTGTGATGTTAATTCTGTTGAGTAAATGATTTTATATGACTGATATGTGTTTTTTGTTTCGCTTAAACAGTTGCATTCATGTTTTAAAATATGTTGTTAGATGCATGTTAAATTATGGGCATGTTGCCCCTTTGTTCATGTGTATGGGGTGTTTTAAATTTTATTTTAGCAAGCATGTATGTTACAAGAGGATAGAACTTTGCACATTCCTTAGTTACTAAGTCATCTGATAAACATATCTACACCTCACTAACCAAATGAATGTTTCTTAATTATACAAGTGTCATAATGGCTAAAATCTATATAGTTCAGCAGATGCTCCTTTTTATTATGATTTTTGTTATGGTGGACTGATAAAGAGAATGGCTTTCCACTTGCTCACATCTTGGTTGGTTGGATTTGAATTTTGTGGGGATGTGTGTGGTGTGCAATGGTGTATTATAGTTTCATTGGTTTTTACTCGATCACCAAACAGATCTTAGAACCTATTCTCAGGTTATTGTAATCTACCCCAACATAAACTAATATCATGATCAAAATGAGAATCCTCAATGTCAATGCACTTTTGTTTTTTAAAATACCTCAAACCAAGTGACCAAACCCCTCCTCAATATTGTTGATTTGTTAATGTGGGTATGATGGATGACTATATATCATATTTCGGATGTTTTTCTTTGTTTATTGTATTGTAAATCCTACATTGTACCACATGCATGATCGTTTCTCATTTGAGAGTGAAGGGGGAATCTAGGGATCGATGGTATCATGCCTAAGAGAATTGGCATTGTTTTGGGATGGGAAAGAGATCATATTCCGAGAGTTTTTCTAGTCATCTCGAGATTTTCAAGCCATCCCCCTCATAATCCCTATGATAAAAACCATCATGGGATCTATGAGCATCGTATCATAAGTTTTTTGCATTCCATTTATTGATATATGAGTATGGAGTGTGGGAATGATAGAAACATATCCTATAAATGTGTGATTTTTGAGAGAGATGAGTTTGTCAGGATTGAAGAGAATATGGCGAATGTGGATGATATCGAGATGGGTTTAGTTATTCTCACCACAATTATGGGGAAATCTATGGAATAGATGTCCATCTTAGACATGGATGTCTCAATACTATTGTGTATCCAATAATACCAAGCCATGTTGTTGTTGGTATTGTGCATACACTATGTGGGGATGTTGCAGATGTGGAAAGAGTCCAGGTTGAGAAGGATGATATGATGACCTTCGTGGATGTGATTGACATATGTAACTCTTACATTTAGTGCCTAGTGGATAAAAAACCCATGCAGTTTCCTAAAAGAAAATTTATAGGGATTACTTGCAAAGTAGGACATACAAGCATTAGAAGACTTGGTGGAGAAATGACGTTAGTAGCTCTGTGGTTAGGTCATATGTGGGTCAGTGTTTTTTCAGGCCCATAGGCCAAAGAGTGAGGGTCGTAGAACTCCCCCCCCCCCNATAAATATTCTCTCAGTTCCAATATTGACGTGGAAGTGAAGGGCAGTCGTGTAATCATAGTATGAAGTTCAGTATCCATGATGGATTCATCAAATTTCATCTTAGTGGACTATGAGGTAATACCAAAGCCCGATCAGGCCTTCTGCACTCTTTAGGAGTTTATGGGAAAAAGAATTGTGTCTAAATCCACTCCCCCCTCAACAACTAAAGTACCATATGGTGGTGACAAGAGTTATTTCTCTCGAGCAAACGATATTGAGGCTCGTGTTGATGGGAACAAAATTAATAGCTTCGCATGAGAATGAGGGCTCTAGTATGGTAATGTATCGTTCCCTCCTAGAAATTTCAGAGTTTCAAAAATGAAAGAGTCGAAAAGATTTGCAAATCAAGTATCAAGAGAAGAGTTGTCCAAGGGTTTTAGTCAGGAGAAAAATGGGGGAAAATACCCTTCTGAGATAGAGGAAGCAAGACCAAAGAAAAGCACAAGGTGCATTAAGGAGAAAAGAGGATCCATTCAAATGATAGCAGGTAAAGACATCTCGGTCTCAGAAATCTTGAGGCTCACCAAAAAAACTTTGGTCCATCAATTTAATGGGAAACAAGCAAGAGAATCGGCTCTTAGCAAATGGATGGATAGGTACTTGAAACATGTACTAAGGTATCTCCTAGAGGCTCATGCCTTAGCCAGAGATGGGAACTCATTTATACTTCGGTCAGAGAAGGAATGTAACATCCTGCTATAAAAGGATTGGAATTGGGGCCCATCTCACTTAGTTTTAAAACCTTGGATGGTAGAATTTGATCCAGTCAGAGAACCAGTGGAAATTATGTGAGTCTAGTCCATCGTGTTGAGTCTTCTAGTTGCATTCTGGTTGAGGGAGGCCCTAGAGGAAATAGGAAACAAAATAGGCTTCTTCATGGGTCTGGAACCCAACTAGGCCTCCAAGATAGACCATCATTGGGCATGGAATCAACTGGAGGTGGCTATAAGAGAAGGTTTGGTTGGTAATGTGGATATCATTTTCGATAATAGAGTTTGGCATCAAAAGGTAGATTATTGGAAGATACCTTTTAGATTCCATGGTTGTCATTAAATCGGTCACTTATGCACGCAGTGTGGTCGCCCAGCTCCCCTCACCCAAAAGGTTTTCAAGACCTGGAAATCAAAATCCACCATGGGAAGGCCAAGCATAGTGGATTTTACTTCAGTGGATGGAAGAAGTTTGAATATCATTCTCTCCACAGAAGGGGACCCTACTAGAAGCCAAAGACTTGTCGAAGATGCACCAAATTTAGGTAAGAATGGAATTTTTTCTTTTTTAGTTTCTCTCATATCTGAGAAAGGTGAGGAAAATGTGTCTCTAGTTATCGTTGAGCCCATGTTGTATCTCCTCCCTCTCTTGGTATTCTCTCCTCCCCCATGATGGTTGTTCATTGTGGCAGAGAGGTTTCCCTTCCTCCTCGTCTCCCTGCTTGTTTATGCTCGCCATATCTCCCTGTGTATCCAAGCTCACCAGAGCATGACCTTTCAAAGCTTGAGGTCCCCTCTTCCTTCCCTTCTCCCCTGCCTCCTTGTCCTTCTCCTTCCCTTTCCCTGATAAATGGAAACCCTCTTGGGATTTACCTTGCCCCTCTCCCTCCAAGGTCTCCCCTATTTGTACGAAGAATTATCCAGAGAAAAACTCTCTCTCCCCTAGCCCCCTATCGTTCTCGCTCCTCGTGTCAAGGGTTATTCTCTTCAATTTATAGGTCACCAAAATGAAGTGCCTCCTTCCAAAGGAGGACTCACACTAGACCTACCTCAAGTGTTCTAGGTGGGAAGGAAGTCCTACCTTCTCAAAGCCCAAGAAAAGGTTGTGACAGAGATCCATAAAGGGAGACAAGTTCCAATAACTAGGGCCCTTAGAGTAGGGATCACCGTCAACCCCATGAAAAATTATCATTTTATCCTTCAACACAAGAGGGTTTGGGGACCCCCAAAAAAAGATAGCCCTCAAGAGGATGATCATCAACCTTAAACCTAACATAATACTCCTTCAAGAGAGAATGTGTTCGAGCGAAAAAGTAAGGGGGACTCTTGATTCGTGGTTCAAAAACTGGTCGTTTTGTGTTGTTGAAAGAGAGGGGATGTCTAGAGGACTTATAAAAGGGTGGAGCCCAAAATTTAAGGCATGGTCCTCTTCTTCTTACCATTCCTCAATTTTAGTCAAGTTGAGACACAAAGACAATGATTTTTTCTTTTTTAGTTCTAAACATTTGTGGTCCCTACACTAACAAAATTCCCCTCTAGGAATATTTGAAATATGCAAGAGCATTCAAAGATCCCCTAACAATGGTAGGAGGCAATCTAAACTTCACTCTCTCTTCTAGGGAAGTGTGGGGGGAATCATATAGGGAAGATAAAAAAAAGAGGGTTCTTCCTCTCTTTCCTAGAAAAACTACACCTGGTAGATATGGAACCAACCAAAATTACTCCTATTTGGAGGAATCTTCAAACTGGAAATGAAGAAGTATCCAAGAGACTCGATATATTACTAGTTTTAGAGTCTTTCTTAGAATCAGGCTTTCATTTTAAAGCTACAGTAGGAGAAGGGGGGATCCTAGACCAGTGAACTATCCTCCTTCAATGAAAATTAGGAGAGGATTCCTCCCCCCTCCCCCCCCGACCCCTCTGAAGATAAGCTAGGTTTAGCTAGAGGATGAAGGGTTTAAAAAAATGGCCTACTCTAACTGGATTAAGTTGTGCTCATCAAAGTCAAACCCTTTGATGTTTCAATTTGCAGAAAAATTGTTAAGGATTCAAAAAGCTACAAAAAAATGGACATTCACTTGGAAGACTTAGAAGTTAAGATCCATCATTGAGATAGGGGACAGTCTGTCAGCTCTACTCTCAAAAATAGATGAAGGGCCCCTTGGCCCGATTCAAGAAAATGAGTTAAAGGACTTCGAGGCAAGACAACACTCTTGGTTGGAAAAAGAGAAGGAATGGAGACTCAAAAGTAGGGCGCTATGGTTAGAAGTCGGAGACAAAAACATGAAATATTTTCATGAATATGTAAATCTCATAAGGAACTTAAATACTATTTGGGAAATAAAAGACAAGGCCATATCGATAAGTATCTCCTTCCAAGAGAAAGTGGAAGCAAGGGAAAGCTTCTTCAAGAAACTATTCGTAGACCCAGAAGGTTTTCCAATCCAAGAAATCATTGAATTGGTTTATAAATTCCAGTGGGTTTTCTCTATCGAAATGAATCAGACTTTGGAGGAAGAAGTAACAGAGATTGAATTACTTGTTGCTCTCGCGTCCATGAAAAATGGGAAGAGTCGCGGTCCAGATGGAATTACAAATATAGAATTCTTTAAGAATTTTTATGATCTGACAAAGGAAGACTTGTTGATGACAATCAAGGAATCACAGAGGGAAGGAAAAGTTCATGGGGCTCTTAACTCTACCTTCCTATGCATGATTCCCAAGAAGAAAGATGCGTCCTCTTTCAAGGATTTTCACCCCATCTCTTGTTGTAGTGTTATTTACAAAATAATATCCAAGATAATTGCAAGGAGATTAAAGCCTATGTTGAGTGAAGTAATAGGTGAGGAACAATTAAGATTCATATAGAACAAACAAATCCATGATGTGGTAACAACAACACACGAGGTCCTCCACTCGGTCAAAAAAAGAACCTGGAAGTGGAAATTTTGAAACTAGACTTATCGAAATCCTATGACAGAGTTAACTGGACCTTTTTTAGATTGGTTCTAATCCAAAGCTTTGAGATAACTCCACCAAGGATTCCCACTCTCACCCTTTTTGTTCTTTATTATAGTGGAATCCCTTGGCATAATGCTAAAGGAGGCCAAAACAAACAGAGCATTGTAAGGAGTCAGGGTGTCGAACTCGGAAATTGTTTCTCACCTACTTTTTTTCGATGACATCTTCTATAGAGTGAATGGAACTCAAGGAGATATCCAAGCCCTGAGAAAAATCATTGACTGGTATTGCTAGGCTACACATATGTCCATCAATTTGGAAAAATCTTGCTTTATACTTAATAATTGCTCAGAAACAAAATCTAATTATTTGAGAAACATCATCCTTTCACAAGGAAAGAGCCTCAAGGAAGGTTTAAATATTTGGGTTTCCACCTCAAAATGGATTTCTATAAACGAAGACACTGGGAATGGCTAATTAAAAAAGTGAAAGCTAGGATTTCAATCTGGGTGAATAGATTGTTATCTAAAGGGGGAAGATTAGTCATGCTCAAGACAGTTTTGGAAAGCATGTTGGTGTACTAGAACTCCATTGTAGCCATCCCCAAGGGGGTGCTGAAAAAGATTCACAAGACGAGTTTCCATTATCTATGGGTAGGAAGAAAGTTATCAGGAGGCATCCACTTAGACAAATGGGCTTCCATAGCTCTTCCCAAAGACTTATGGGGGTGGGGGAAAAAATACATTTTCCCCTTTGTGAAATCCATGGCAGGAAGAAACATGTGGAGGCTAACACAAGGAAATTCATTGTGGATGTGAGTTATGTCTTCAAAATACTTCGCTAACTTGTCTATTGAGGAATGGTTTTGTGTCCCCTTAAAATCATCTAAAATATTGATTGTGTGGAAGGTGTTTGTTGAATCCTTCCCTTTAGTAGGAAAATGGATAGTCTAGAAAATAGGGAATGAACATAGCGTCTGTATAGGGAAAGATCCATGGTTGGGCATGGGAAACAATTTTGAACTCTTTGATCCCCTAATGCAACACTTTTGTAACCAAAACATAGTCTTGTTATATGATGCTTGCATAGGTTCCCCTCAGCTTAGAGGACGTATAGAATGGAAAGGTGTTGCCACCCTTGGTGTTCCAGAATTTTTGGCCGAGGAATGGGAAAATTATATAGGATTTTTAAGTGAGAACTTTGTTTCCATGGAAGAAGAAATAGATGACTCTTTGTGTTGGTCCAAAAAGCCAAAGGATGAAACCTTCACA
>ML811782.1:111549-130722 GCA_009831015.1 Picea engelmannii
TAGATGCAAAATTACTTTACCATTTATTCATTTTCTTCCCATATGCAACATAGGTAATGAAGTTGGTAAAATACTAGCTTAAGGTAAATTCGAGCTGGAACAAGGAAAATCTAGAAGAATTCCTAAAATATTGGCTATAGGACAAAGAAACAAAATTATACTCGGGGCTTCCAAGCATTTTCACTTCCAATATCTGGTGGGCCTGCAATAAATCAATCTTGAATGACAAGTTCATGCCCTAGAAGTGAGGGAAAACTTAACTCTAAATCAAGCAGTTGAATTCAGAGAGGATCTGAAAGGTTTGAAATTGCGCATCCTGATTCTTCCAACTATAGATTACGAAGTGCTCTAGGGGTATTTTGACAGTGTCAGTCAGGGACACCCTCCAATGTTTGGTGTTGGGATAGTTTTGTTTATAAAACAGAACCATTGCATACATAGCAGATATGCCCTAAGTATCGACAACAACAACAGGGCATAATTCATAGCGCTTTGGATGTTGTTGGAGACAGCTATAAAAAAATATGCCAAGAAGATCCAAGTCTTTGGGGACTCCAAAATGGTTATTGATTGGGCCAATCGGAAGAACTCAACACAAGATATAAGGCTAGCTAATATCATGAGAGATATTAAGCTTACCTTCTAGTCTTTCGAATGGCTCTCTTTTCACCACATTCCTCGAGAACTTAACTCCAAGGCAGATGAATTATCAAAGGAATCCCTATTACTACCAGTCGGGGCCTTTGGATACTATGAATTCATAGAAGGTGAAGAAGTAGAGGCTATGGAGTTCTGGCTCTAAGAATTCCATGGGACCAAGGATTATAAAAGAAAATCTGCCTAGAATTGTGTGACGAAACTGAGTTGTGGTATGATGTTTTGTAAAGAACTTCGAAGATCGCCCCTCGCGCAGACTATGAGAATTTTGTAAAGATAAAAGGAAGGCATGTTATAAGGAATGTGGACTAGACTGAAACATGTATATTTTCCTTTATGGATTAATATAAAATCTTTTTTCTCTTCAAAAAAAAAAAACGTTACAGGATTTCTTGGTGGTTGGACAATATATATTTATCTTCTACCAAATACCAAAATAATTTGACTCCTACGTTCTCTCCCTCCACAAGTTTTTATGGCAGGAGGTTATGGGCTTCCCATGACAATGCATGCAGTTAACAGGGTAAACATACATCTAATGGACTGAGTAATCATACAAAGTTCTAGACCTATTGGGTTAGTAATTGAAGTGTTGGCGCAAGCTAGTGGGGCTCTTCAAGTGAAAGACTAGTTTGGAATTTACTCATCTATTTGTGATAAATATCCATGATTTAAAAACCATGCATTGTGATAGAACAATATATGAAATTATGTGTCTATCAATGGAAATATTATAGATGGAGATGCTATCAATAATTATGATGTGAAAACTGCGACATTAGTAAAGATCCAGTTCTTATGCAATCTCATAAATGCTAAGATGGTTACAGTAAAGCATTGTCCCTGTGAGGATAGATTATGTGATATTTTCCAATTGAAGGGACAAAGCTATAGGACATGGATACATATGCCTTAAAATGATATTGCATGATCTTGGTCATAGACTTGTAACCCTCTCAAGTTTATTTCCTATTTGAAAATTTCATTTATCATAAAATGTACAAAGATCTACATAACCTCACTAAAATATAATAAGGTTATTGTAGCCTAAGTTTTGCTTTCCTCTGGAAATGGGTATATGATGCAAATTTCCCACTCACAATGACTCTAAAGCTAGCATATTATTTCAAGCCTGAACCCTCCACCAAAAGCAATCAAGTTATAAACAATGTTATCAATTTCTCATAGAAACTATATTGATCAATACATTATATGTTGGATTATAACTACAAGATTTACTTAGTTAAGGTGTCAATATGTAGCATGTTAATTTGACATGCATATTATGCTACAAAGTTTATGGAGGAATTTGAGGAATATGCTCCAAATATCAGAGACCTCATCCAAAATTGAGCATAGCCATTTAAATTTTGTGTAGATAAGCACTCGAAATGTAATTTTATAATTTTAGTGATGGAATCATTACAACGTTGCAGGGGTTAAGGGGGTGGCAGCCCTTTATTAGTTCGCCATTTTCACTAACTTGTGTCCCTTTGGATTCTTCACTACATTTCCCTTTACTTGTGTCTTTGTTACATGGGTTGAAGACCACACATAATGTAATATATGCTTATATCAAGCCATTTCAAAATGACATATATTGGCCCCTTTTGAAATAACATATATTGACCTATTTCAAAAGAAGGCACATTGGCCCATTTTGAAATAACCCCATCAAGCCACTTCAAAATAACTCCCATAATCTTTCATCAAAATAACATTAATCGTGAAATTACGAAATAAGGCCCATTGAGGCATTCTGAAAAATTTCCATCGGCCTAATTTGAAGGAACATTGATTGGGTCAATTCAAAAGAGGGTTCATCGGTCGACTTAGAAATACCATCTTGCACCCTACTTTAAATAACATTGTCGGGTCCATTCTAAAACATCTTCATCAAGCCAATTTAAAACAAGATGATTTGAGTCAATTTGAAAGAAGACGGCTTCGACGACTTTTAAAATAACTCACTTTGAGAACTTTTTAAATAACCTACTTTGAGCCTCTCTCGAAGAAGGCACTTTAACCAATTTCAAAGAAGGATCTTCAGGCCACTTTTAGAAACAAGATCTGCATGGCAGCTTAGTCCCTGCCCATAAAAGTTTGAAAATGGAAAATGTTTTAGCTATACAAAACAAAGCACCAATGAATAAGAAAATGCAAAATTATCCATGAATAATAAAATGAAGCACCAATAAATAACAAAATGAAAGCATATAGCTGGAATTTCTTTGTTGCTAAACAAGTTTGAAAATGGAGAACATTCTGGCCCTAACAAAACACCAATGAATCACGAAATGAAAGCACATAGCCATAATTTCTTTGCTTTCCAAGCCAATTTAAAAATGGAGAATATTCCAACTATAAACAACACAACCCCAGTGAATCACCCAATAAAACCACGTCGCTGGAATTTCTCAAAACGCCAATGAAACCACCTAGATGGAATTTCTTTGTTTTTTTTTTTTTTTATGGAGAGGTTTGTTACATATAACTTGAATTTTTTTAATATGGATAAATTATTTTTATATATCAAAAATGAAAAAGTTGTAAATTTTTTCATATGGATATTAWTTTTATATATTGAAATTAAAAAGGTTGTAGATGGATGGAGTAATRCGTAATTAGCTTGATTGTATATAGTGTTTAAATTAATAATATTTMTTTTAAATTTTATTAGTSTAAATAGTTTATTATAACAAAWAAATGAAATGTATTTTAGTTGTCACTACAGTACTYGTAAAAAAACCTAAATTTATTAGGATCTGAAATCGATMTGTTGGCTTTCTTGTCTGCACCTGGATATGACACTTAGTCAACTGGTWCTATGTCAACTTCTTTTGTGGTCTCTCGAATTGACTAAGATAAACTACTTGTGTGGTCTCTATTTTTGAATTATTGTTATGCATCTCAAATGTTTGTTACTTACTTACTTAACTGGAAGGAACTRCATTGAAATTTACTTAAGGCGGTGCATCTAAATTTTCTCAAAGTATTTGCTTAAATATAYGAGCRGTGCAAGGTGTAAGCAGTACAAGGATTTTGGATATYGTAATGATAACAAGAGGTGGCRAAAATATGCAAGGTGTAAGYAGTACAAGGATACAAGGATTTTGGATATCGTAATGATAACAAGAGGTGGCGAAAATATGTTGTACATATTTAAAGATGAACTGRCATACATTAAATCTGTTTAAGCRAAGTTGAGATTACCAATGAGATCATCRTYGGGCCRAGAATAAGACTTCAAATTCTCAGCCAATAAGATTGTAGAAAAATAAAGTTTTKTAATTATATAAAATGATATAATATACAGTGTTAAGATTTTCCTAYGTTAAACTTGGACATTGAACAAAATATTAAAAGTCAAACTTTAACTAATACMGGGTCAACCRTAAATCGAATGYTATAGTACCCTGCTGGAGGKAGGGACTAATAAGACAAYTTCATGCCATTTTGAAATAGGATTGCTTCGGGTCATTTTGGAATATGCTACATCRKGCCATTTTTGAAGAAGAGTTATCATCCCATTTCAAAGAGTCCAACCGACCATTGAGAAATAAAGYTTGTCATGAAAATTTAATTGTAGACTATTATGAGATAGATGGGAAGGGCCCGATATMTTAAGTAGTGAAGGACCCAAATTTTCCAATAGTTYTATGCTACWCTAGGTTGAAGTTTGGCCTTTKGCCATGTCAAYGTCCACAAAAATTTCAAACTGAGTATGCCAAGAATGTCCTCTCTTTATTTATAACTTCCCAAAGAAACTCATTTCAACCATTTACTCRCTGTCTCAACCCATAACAACTCAATGTTGTAACTTCAACGCTAAYACCAAGATGTAACATCCCTTCAAAGGATAATTCAACCCACAAGGTAGGGACACTACCCAAATTTGAAAATCTCAATATAAAAATYCAAATCCATTAAACTCTTATGCCATTYGAGTTCGCACATGCATACAATTAACTAATGCAACAACAACAAGCATGCATAAAGTCATTTAAACCKGGGATTCCATTTTGAATTTCATTCATAAGTAAAAATTTAACTTAAATTAYATAGTTTTAACAAATATATAAGAGAAAYGATTGAATACTTATCTTTTCACCAAGATGGTCCAATAAACTAGTTGTGTACAAGCAATTCCGCCCAACCATAGGCATCCAATGTAGATTCCACCTCCAAGTTGGGCTATGAGGCCAYCGGGGTGAAGGAAAATGACTATAGAGTTGAAGGTCACTCACCCAACCCAATTTCTCTCAAGATCAACCATTTTCTTTACAACTAAACACTCCAKGTAACCATCCATCCATCAAATAGTCATGRCATTCTCATCCACTAACCCACATAGCACAACGAAGACATCTCTCTTCTTTGTTCAATAGTACCTTAGGATAATTATACCTTCTAATGCTCTCAATGTAGGTAGGAAGAACCCACCATGTTGTCAAACTCCTAGAATAAACTAGCAGTAATATAACTTGGATACAAGGCACCCAATGAACAACAATTAACAGGGGAAAGTGAGGTTTCATAAACAACCCAACCTCTAAGCTCCACCACAACTATCCATCTCCCTTCCCAAGGTTATAAATTCCTTTCCCATAGTTATTTTTTTGTCATTTATAGGTTTGTACATCAATATAAAACATGAGGATGCATTTTTTAGAACTTCAATGGTGCTCGAACACGAGAATGTTATGTGTGAGTGTGTGAATTTGAATTAAAATGGGAAAATTGTGCATAAGAATTGAGGAGTTTTGAATTTCCATGAGGATGGGGTCTCTTATAACTCCTTGGTTTGATTGTACCCAACCCCCATGCCTTCATAATTGTGTGAGGTAGACTCCTCACCAACTACCACATGCATTTAACAAATATTTAAGAGAAACGATTGAATACTTATCTTTTCACCAAGATGGTCCAATAAACTAGTTGTGTACAAGCAATTATGCCCAACCATAGGCATCCAATGTAGATTCCACCTCCAAGTTGAGCTATGAGGCCACCAGGGTGAAGGAAAATGACTATAGAGTTGAAGGTCACTCACCCAACCCATTTTCTCTCAAGATTAACCATTTTCTTTACAACTAAACACTCCAGGTAAACATCCATCCATCAAATAGTCATGGCATTCTCATCCACTACCCACATAGCACAACAAAGACATCTCTCTTCTTTGTTCAATAGTACCTTAGGATAATTCTATCTTCTAATCCTCTCAATGTAGGTAGTAAGAACCCATCATGTTGTTAATCTCCTAGAATAACCTAGAAGTAATATAACTTGGCTACAAGGCACCCAATGAACAACAATTAACATGGGGAAGTGAGGTTTCATAAACAACCCAACCTCTAAGCTCCACCACAACTATCCATCTCCCTTCCCAAGGTTACAAATTTATTTCCCATAGATATTTTTTGGTCATTTATAGGTTTGTATATCAATATAAAACATGAGGATGCATTTTTTAGAACTTCGATGGTGCTCGAGCACGAGAATGTTATGTGTGAGTGTGTGAATTTGAATTAAAATGGGAAAAGTGTGCATGAGAATTGAGGATTTTTGAATTTCCATGAGGATGGGGTCTCTTACAACTCATTGGGTTGATTGTACCCAACCCCCATGCCTTCATAATTGTGTGAGCTAGACTCCTCACCAACCACCACATGCATTCATAGTTGTGTGAGGTAGACTCCTCACCAACCACCACATGCATTCAGTGATCGGGTTCTAAGTCAAAGATGGTGGATGAGATTTAAATAAACCACGTGATAAAAAGTTAGGAGCTCTTAGGCAACATAGGATCAATTCTCCACCTTTTAGGCCCCATTTTCCATTCCCTTTGCAGCCCCTCTTGTGCTCCTTGTAGACATCTTGTAACTTTATATTAATGTTCGAAATAATATCTACATATGTTGAGTATACCATGGCAGGTCTACCACATGGTACACAGAAAGCATATTTTCCATGATTACATGCCTAGCCATTCATTAGTTGAGCCTTGGTCGTGAGCTTCACACTAGGAATCCATGCAATATATTTACATCACTTACACATGGGGTCATTTATTTAAACTCATGTGGCTTAACTCTCGTCATTATAACCACTTATCTACAAGTTATACATAATCTTGTCCAATACATCCAAAGGGTCAAAAGCAGGATATTATAGGCCCTCATCATCTCAAAAATATCTATGGCTCTAGCTATCTCAAAAATATTATGTGTAATGACCTTGCTCATAACAACACAATGTAAATGACTACATCCAATAAAATTTAATATATATATATATATATATATATATATTAGAAAGCAAGTTAAGATAAATCTATATCAACGACTTATATAAACAAGTATAATTTATATACGAGATAACTCCATATAAAAGATATGTAATTATTCACATATAATTTCTTATCAATTTAAATTGATCAATAAGGAAATTAAACTTCCATTTACGCAAGAGAAGAACATTTCAATATATATATTTTTTACAATTTAAATTCAAACAATAGATGTGAAGATGTAATAATTGTTTAAGCAATTAAAACTGTGTCCATCTTTCTTACTTAAGCATGCACAATCATACCATAGTTAACACATCGCTCATGTTTATAATTTAAAATTTAATAAGCCCATAAGGATCCTGTATTAGTCCCTGGCGGAGGGACTATAGCGATCAGTTCAACATTGACCTTGTATTACTTGAGGTTTGACTATAAACTTTTAGTTGTTTGCCAATGTTTTACATTAGGTAAACAATTTTTTTATTTTTATAATATATTAACATTAATTTTTTTACAATTCTATTGGACTAGAGAATTGAAGTCTTATTGCAGAGCGGTTGTTGAGCAACTGCGGCTTCATTGGAAATATAAGCTCTATTTAGTTGTTTGCCAATGTTTTATGACCATAAATTTAAACTATTTTTACAATGAGATTTCTTTGACTTAACATTAGTTTTATGTTGACCATAAATTTAAACTATTTTTATATAATTTAACATTGTAACACTAATTTTTTATTTAAAAAAAAAATTAAAACATTTTTTCTAATTGCTATTGGTCAATTACTTCAACCCTTTATTGCAGAGGTGTTGGCTAGCATTTAACTTATGAGTACAACCCCTGAAAATCATCCAATCTGGTACGCATGGTGGCATGAGGATACCAATTGCGATCCCCTGAAATCCAGGTTGTCCAGGCTGGCGTAAACTTCAGATACGCAGACTGACTTTAAAAAGTACCTTTAAACACGTGACACTCTCTGGTAGACTCTTACAGCTGTAGAGCTGTGAGTACTGGTTGCAGCAATAGGGAGATCATAACCATTGCGATCTCTCTAAATAAATTTGAGTGGCTTTTGGTGGAGGTCTATTTCCCAAGGACAAACCACTAAAATTTTCAAGTGATTCACCTCCAACTAGTCCCATATCAAATATCAAATCCATCCAATTTTGGGCAGGGTCAACGATACTACTGTAGCTCTTGTTTATTCCTAGGTCCATTGCACTTTAGTGTGCAACTTTAAGGGCCTAACCCAATTGAGTATTGTAACTAATAATACTTAAAATTATATGGAGGTAATTATTGTTTGAGGGTTAATTTAGTAATATCAAGATTGTTCTATTACTTCTCGTGACATAAAGCAACTATCACAAATATAGTTATATTTGATATCCTTTATATTTATCTTTATGAAAATAATGTATTATTATGTATAGTGCATAAAGTTAGATTCTAACTTCTAGTGTGTGTCTATATATAGAGACCTTTTTCTTTTAGGTATATATAACAAGGTTGTGTGGCAGCGCAGTCCCTGTCAAGGAGGCTAGAAAGCAAATTGTGGAAAATGGCGTCGAATTGTAAATGAAACGAAGTGTTTGGTGCAAAATTTATATCAGGGAAATGTTGTGCAAATTGTATATCACGGAAGATATGACAAAAGTAAATGACGGTCCGCTGGCACAGCAACATCTAATTTTTGAAAGTATATAGCAAACCTAATTTTTTTGAAAGTATATAACAAAGTAAAAAAATTGTTGACAGTGCAAGATTAAATTTGGAAATTCAAATGCATTTTTGATATGGACTGGTGAAAGATAAAAATATATGATGACATAAAATTAATAGGAGAAGTAATATAAAAAATTTAATGCATTTGTGAACATGGGGTATATGTAAATGACGCTTGCATTGTTAAACGCCACTTATTTTGAAATATATATAAAAAAAAAAAAGTGTGTAAAATATAAAAGAGTAGATGCATTTGCCATAGAGAGTGTTGAAGGATAAGAAAAATATTCTAACATATTAAAAAACAAATGCATTTGTTATACAAAATGCGGAAAGATAAGAATAGAGTCTGTAACATATAAAAATTTAAATGCATTTTTTTTTAAGTATGTGAAAAAATGAAATTTTATTACATACTACTGCAAATTTTGAAATATACCAAAAAATTAAAGTCTGTTACATATAAACTAGAATTTCAATGCGTTTGTGATGTAGCCTAGGATTGGGGCCCGCGCAAACCATTAGAGAAATATGTACAAGAAACAGGATTGTGGAAAAAATATAGAGTGCAATAGTTGCAAAAGAAAATAAATGGAAAGGTATAAGTGTTTGCCTATACATCTGTACTTAAGAAAGTGGAATAATCGGCCTATGAAACAAAGAAAGATGCGATGACTAAACTTACAGTGAGGGTACATATGAGTGCTTTGGCTATTTTCTTGGGCCTGTCGTTTCATTGATGTCGGCGACGATTGTGGTTTGAAGGATGTTCTCCATGGCTGTTGGAATGCCAAGAATTGCATGTTGTCTTTCGTTCGCAGCCTGTTTCAATTACCTTTCGACCCATTCTTCAATGTAGCTTCTCATTGGGGCGATGTTGATCTCATTCCGAATTTTGATGTTGAAAACTTCATTTTCTAATTCCTGGAAGTCGATAGAAAGATTAGAGAGAGCCTGATGAATTTCCTCATTCTGTACTGCATATTTGACTAGCCAGTCATGGACGTGAGCTTGATCAAATTGAAGGATGTTGTAAAACTTTTTGAGAGACAAGGTATTCAACATAGCAACCTGTTTATCGAACTCTTGCCTAGTTAAGGGCAAGGAGTTTGCGATTAAGAGGGGGTCTTGGAAGTAATTGGTTTTCCCTGCCTAGTCTATATTTGACATCTTTTTGAATAATTCATCTTTCTTCGCTATGGCTTGTTCACATGACTGAACAATGAGACGTAGGTTCTTTACTTTTTGTTTCCAACATGAATTCAATTGGGCGATCTGGTTTTTGGATGGAAGATCTTCTTCTCTTCTTTTTGTTTCTGTCATATTGTTGACAATCTTGCCAAAAGGGATGATCGTTTTTAAAAATAAATTTTCTTCATCTTTTAATTCGCCTTGCAGAAGCTCGAGCAAGCTATGTGCCCTGGTTCCAAGGGAAGCAATGGTTTGTGATCTTTTCCATGTCTGGGTAACCAGTTCCATTCGTTTTTTGATATTTTTCTCCACATATCCTTTACAAGATGCGAGCATGGTGGAGGATGCTTTTACATTGGTTGCAGGGGTACCAAGCATGGCTATTGCCAAAGGATCGACAAGCAATGGCATAGGAATGAAAGTGTCTTCCAATTCCTTGACTCGGTCCTTCAGTTTGGCATTATGGGTCTCGATGCGTCCAATGAAATCATGAAGTGCTTCTCCGGTCGTGCTATGAAGTTGACAGATTTGGGACGGCCGCATGTTGGCAACGTCAACCTCTGAATGACATTTGCCTTTGATATTTTTAACATTTTTTTCTCAAATATCAATCTTTTGTTCCAGCTATCAAAAACAGCGCTCTGGAACACAAAGGATTCATCTTCATCAAAATGTTGGGTAATGGATATGTCCATTGGATGGCTATGGTGGATGTCGTATTGGGGTTGATCAAGGAAGGGGAACATGGCATCCAGATCAGTGTCAACTTCCATGTTTTGACTCTAAATTTCTGGCTCTTCTACCCGACCCACATTTTTTTTCCTCTTCTTCTCTACTGGAAGCTTGTGAGAACTATCAATTTTAGAGTGAGGAGGGTCGTTATCTCCTCCTCAGTTTGAAGAACTTTGGGTTTCTTTGTTGTTGTGATGAGCCATTGGAGCGATGCTCTGGGATGTCGTGCTTTTTGGAGTGGTATTTGCGGATTGAACACTCTTGTCACTGGGGCCTTTCCCCTGTTACGTGTACAATTTAGTGCAGCTTTGCACTGTCTCTACGTCACCGGTATCAGAGGCAGGACTGTCACTGTCTCTGTTTTTGGGCAGGTGTTTATTTACAAAATAATCGTCGAGGCCAAGTGATTGTAAATGTTCTCTAAAAATATCATAGGGGTCGAATCCTCTTATGTCTTCAACATATCTGAGGTTGGAGATGCTAAAATGTGTTGTGAAATCGTCAATTTTGTTGACGTTTTTCAAGACGAACTCCCCTATTTTCCAAGGCAGAGGAATGAACTGTTTTTTTTTCTTCCTTTTGAACAAATGGAACCAGTAGATGTATTGACGTGCTACTTCTGCAATAAAAATTATGTCCATAACGTGAAATGTAAGGAGAGTAGGTTGTTCCATGGAGCCAAAATTTCTTATGACAATGTAATTTTCCAAATGTTGGAGTGTCCCCTTATTGTGCAAAAAACTAGTTGCATGTTCAGATATGCGGGGAGCATTTTCTCCTAACAACAAAACTTTGAAAACAGACAGGAAGCCATTAAAAACTTCATAAAAACAGTGGGAAGCCCTATGCTTCCACAAGGCCTGGCACCAGAACGTTACTGGGTGGAATTCGCAGTTGACTTTTTTGGACAGAGACAGTTGCGGAAATTGACGGGAATATGCTATTGCAAAAACTAAATAGGATGACATATAAAATTTATTTTTCCTTTTGTAGCTTGACAATTGGGAAGAGATTTCATGGGAAATTAACTTGCCCCAATCAAAAAGGCATTGTTCGTTCACTATGAAATACAAAATATAAAGAGCCATGCGGGAAACAGTACCTGTGGACTCATGTCCCATTATTCTTGTAAACAGCCAGGCAATTTCTCGAAATGGATTTCTAAATGAACTAACCTCCATACTTGTAATATCTTCAGGAACTAGATTCGGCCTTTCCAAAAAATGGGGCAAGAGGTCCAATCTGTTATTATGCTTTGCTAGGAACTATTTGCAATCTTCTCCTTTGAATGTCAATGTTGGCTCGGATAATTTCAGCATCTAGCAGAAGACCTAAGGTGACAAAGAAACAGAAGAGTCGTCGTGCAGTGGAATAATTCTTTGGTCTATAATAAATTTATCAACGCACCAAGAGACCAGGTTCTTACAGTCAAAAACCTCAGGGACACAGCCTACATGAGCAATCCCGGAGGTCCAAATTACTTGGTTCTCTGGGGTGGGGGTTGAGTAATAAGAAAATGCCCTGGACCAGTGGAAGTTTCGGTCCTCACACCCGAAGGTGTTCACTGTATATCCACAGAACTATTGTCGAGTTGATGCCATAGGTTTATGAGAAGGTTGTTTTGCTGCAGATGATGGTTTAAATGAATTGTTAGAGCGAAGAATGTAACTTTTTGCTAAATCTTGGTTAAATGCTTCTGAATGGGAAAGTCCTCAAACCTTTTGCTAATTAATGACAACCTGTATTGGTGGTGCATGATGAACTGTTAGAAGTAAAATTTATTTATTGCATATTTGGAAATGCGAACGTGGCGAGTACGGCGAAGAGTAATTAAGGAATGGAGGTTTTGTGAACGTGCGAAGGGCATGCCGTGTGAACGGGATTTCATGATTTTGAAATGAACACTCGCAAGGGATAATATAATCCGCCCACAAATTTTGGTTTAATGCGCATGAATATGATATGTCCTCGATCCTTTCACCCATCAAAGACAATATATACAGTTTCTGCATGATGACTTGTTAGAATTAAATGCCAGTAATTGCATATTTAGAAACAAGATATGTATATATATATATATATATATAACTTTTTATTTTCTTTTATTATAGACAAGTGCGAAGGTGAAGGAGAGGGGAGAGAGCAAGGAAAGAATGGCAAGCTCTGAAAAGCGGTCGAACGGGATTGAAAAAAGGGTTACATGGATAGTCAGGACAACCAAGTGTTGCACAATGTTCGGAATTTTTTAGTGCAAAATGTGTAAAACAGAAGAGATCATGAGGGCACAGTTGAGTGACCAGTTTGTATATTTGCGGAATTGTGTCAAAGTGGCTAAGTATGGAACAGGGAGATTGCTAATTGCATATGTGGCAATAAGATCTTATATATAATTGCCAACTGCTAATTGCAAAGGGGCGTGGATACAGGAAACAACGACTACGAACTAAATATTTCGTCAACCCACCAAATCGACGATTCGCCAAAGAAATTCTAACAAATGGTGAAGTATGGAAAGCGGACAGACGGGCTTCAAAATGGGGTGACAATAGTTCCACTAAATATGCGAGGACCTGACGGTTAAATTGTATTTCTTGAAAGTTTTCAGTGCAAAAATGTGCAGCATAGAAAAGGGCATGATAGGTGGACCGTAATACGGAAAAGCGTATGATCTAAGAACGGTTGCAATTTTGAATATCTGTCAATTTGTATATACTGGAGCTCTGAATGTTGTTTGGAGGTCACAGAAAAGTAGAATTGCAATGTTGACCCGACCAGCGCACAAGTCTGACTATGAATTTGTATATGGTGGAACTCTGGTGCCAGTTGTGGGATAGGGAATAGTACACGGTCAATTTAAAGAAAAGGGAAGTGGTCTTTGGAAACGCAAACGCGTGAATCCACGAAGCTACAGACCAACGCATTGTCAAGAAAAAATTATTAAGTAACCAAGAGGAGAAACTAGAGGGAATAAAAGAGTGGGAAAATAGAGAGGCGGAAGGCAGTTTTCGTAAGCGCGAATTGGTTTCAAAGAAGCGCCATCATTGCAAAACCATGATCTACTAATTGTCAGCAAATGCATTGTTGAAGATTACATTTTATTGCAACGTATGCCTGCAGATATGATGTTGATACATTATTCCATGATTGTAACATATCAACTTAACCACTAAATTTGCTTTTCTACTAATTGCCAGCAAATGCTTTGTGGAAGATTAGATTTTATTGGAACGTGTGCATGTAACTGTGTTCTTCATACATTCTACCATCAATGCAACATATTAACTCAAGTATTAAACCCATTGCATTATGGGATGTTAGCATTAAAACTTAATAATTACATGTCTACAAACAAGAACAACGATTTTGCTGCAACATTGTATATTGGTATTAGTAAACAGAAGATTGAAGAAGTACGAGAGAACCGAACCATGCCAATTAGAACATGCGTTTAACCCAGAAAAGAGGCAGCAACGAAGAGTGCAAGGTAAAAAAAAATTAATAGCAAATCCATTTAAAATAAAAAAAAATAAGAAAAACATCAAGTATTGTGCATCTATGCTTAGAAATTGGACCCAGTTCTTCGGGCCGAAACATTGAAGGTATCTACGAAAAACACAAGCACGGGTTCTGCAGTATGCAAGATTCTTTGAGTTTTCTCATTGATGAATCATCCTCTACTGAAATTGATATTTTTCATAAGCGTTTCCTCAGAAAGAAGACGAAAATGGTCGCAGGGCAAGTGGAATAGCCCGTCGCTGAAACCGCCTCTGCATAGTCCAAAAAAATCCAGTAGCACAGCTTGCACATGCAATTGCAGAGGCCCAAATTAGTCCATTTTGGGCAAAAGGAGATGACTAGTAGGAAAATGTGTGGCAGGAGCGAGAGTTTTGGACCTGATGCCCGAAAATGTTAAACAATATTTTTTTGGCTTGAAATATATCTCTGGGAGCATTAACATATCATTGCTTTACACTGAAACTCTTCCACCCAGAACAGACTAATTTTGAACTCTGGAATTCCTACTTTGGTGGTGCAAAGTGGTTGTTGCATTCACCGTCATTTTCTTTTTTGAAACTTCTTTAGGTGTTGTCATGACTGCAATCACTGAGCCAGGAAGGTCCGTTCATTATGGTTGATTTTAATTTGGGCGCAGGAGTGGGAAGATTCTCTGCATTGCCATCATCCATTGTCGTATCATCATCCATTAGATCATCTTCTTCTGGCTCAGAATTCATGGCATCAACTTCTACGATAGCAATGACTGCAACTGGGCAGGTTCTCTGACCAGCCAGGGTTGCAATGGAATTCTTTGGCTTGAAATATATCTCTCGGTGTACCAAGGTACCATCTCGTTTTTTCCTACTGGGCGGAGGGAGATGAATAGTAACAATATGCCCTGGAATAGTGGAACGTCTGGCCATTATGCCCCAATGTGTTTACTATGTGTGGAGAGAACTGTTGCCAGAAGTTATTTAGAATTTGCGTTTGGTCGAGATGATGTTTGAAATGAAAATCGAGGAGGGATAATATAAGCCTCTGCAAATTATGGTTTAATGTGTATCAATGGAATATCTCCTCGAGCCTTTTGTTGATCGATGACAATTTCCAGAGTTCGTGTGGAATGAGTTGTGACCATCACAATTCACTAATTGCACAGATAGAAAAAAGTTTGAACGTAGCAGTGACGGCGAAAAGAGATTAAGAATCGAAAATTTCTTAAAAGCACCAGCTCGTCAAAAAAAAATATTTCGTGGCCTTTGAAATGAATACTTGGAAAGGATAACATGCTTCTGGGCAAATCTTAGTTTAATTCGTACTAATGACAAATCTTCTCCGGACTTCCAGAATTTAATGACAGTTTTAATGGTTCTTACAAGATGGCTACTAGCATTAAAGCTTAATTATTGTGTATCTTGAAACAAGTACGAAGGCAACAGCAATGGTGAAACCGATTCCAAGAAATACCAAAGTATGAAAAGCAGTCAAGCGAAGATATACCCAGGGCATGTGAACAACTGATGGTTCTCAACCTGGCGGGCTGAAAATTGAGCCACTATTGTTTTGTGTCCTACAAATAGCACCTACACTTCCGCGATATACAAATTGACAGGTGGACTTGCGGGTTGGTTGGTTCAACATTGCATTTTTTTTGTCCTTAGCGATTCCGTATTATTTCCATAATTAGCCAGTTTTTTGGATCGGGGGTTCTTAGTCTGGCGGGCAAAAAAATGGGCATCTATTATTCCGTGCTCTACAAATAGCAGTGACAATTCCACGATATACAAATTCAGAACCTGACCTATGCTAAATTATTACTGTTAAATATTTATATTGTAGAATTTAATTATACGAGGAAGTTTACACAATCTGGTCGACCGAGTGATATAAAAGTATTTCGACAAACGAGCCATATAAAAAAGAGTCATTCCATACTTAGGCAGTTTTTTTATCGTGGGTTAGCGGCCTCGCGGGTTGAAAAAAGAGTCTTTATTGTTCTGTGTTCTATAAATAGCACCCAGATTTCCGCGGTATACAAATTGACAGGACCTACGGGCTGCTTGGCTGAACATTGCATTTGATCGCGAGTTCGCGGCCTGGCGGGCTGAAAATTAAGTATCTATTGTTCTGTGTCCTACAAATAGCACCTACAGTTCCGAGATATACAAATTCACACAGGGACTTGTGGAAAGTTTCTATATAAAGTATGGAATGAGATTTTATACAGCATATGTGGATGCCTCATTCCATACTTAGGTGTTTTTGGATCGCGGGCTCGCGGCCTGGCGGGCCGAAAATAGAGTCTTTATTGTTCTGTCTCCTACAAATAGCACCCTGACTTCCGCGATATACAAATTGATAGTGTTTTAGAACATATAAGGATCCCTCATTCCATACTTGAGCACTTTTTGGATTGCGGGATCGGGACCTGGTGGACTGAAAATTAAGTATCTATTGTTCTATGTCCTACAAATAGCACCTAGACTTTCGAGATATACAAATACACATGCGGACTTTTGGACATAGTCTCTATATAAAGTATGGAATGAGATTTTATATAGCATATGTGGATCCGTCATTCCATACTTAGGCAGTTTTTGGATCGTGGGTTGGCACACCGAAAATAGAGTCTCTATTGTTTTGTCTCCTACAAATAGCACCGTGACTTCCACGATATACAAATTGATTGGTGGACTTGGGCTAGCTGGCTGAACATTGCACTTTTATTCTCCCGTAGTGATCCCATATGAATTTAAAATTTAGCGGTTTTTTTTATCGGGGGATCTGGGGCTGGGGAGCTGGAAATTGGGTATCTATTGTTCCGTGCTTTACAAACACAATTTTCTAGAACATATGCGGATCCCTCATTCCATACTTCGGCACTTTTAGGATCGCGGGTTTGCGACCTAGCAGGATTTGATTAAGTATATATTGTTTCGTGTCCCACAACTAGCACCTGGACTTCCACGATATGCAAATTGACACGCAGACTTGTGGACATAGTCTCTAAATAAAGTATGGAATGAGATTTTATACAGCATATGCGGAGATCCCGTATGAATTCCATATTTAGCGAATTTCTTTTATCGGGAGCTCTGGGGCTGGCGGACTGAAAACTGAGCGTCTATTATTCCGCGCTATACAAAAACATTGTTCTAGAACATATGCGGATCCCTCATTCCATACTTGGGCACTTTTTGGATCGCGGGTTCGCAACCCGACAGGCTGAAAAATAAGTATCTATTGTTTTGTGTCCTACAAATAGCATCTAGACTTCCGCGATATACAAGTTGACATGCGAACTTGTGCACATTGTCTCTATATAAACTATGGAATGAGATTTTATATAGCATATGTGGATCCATCATTCCATACCTAGGCAGTTTTCGGTTCGCGGCCTGGTGGGCCAACAATAGAGTCTCCATTGTTCTGTCTCCTACAAATAGCACCCAGACTTCCGCAATATACAAGTGGACAGGTGGACTCGGGCTGGTTGGCTGAACATTGCATTTTTATTGTCCCATAGCGATTCGGTATGGATTTCATATCTAGCGATTTTTTTTATCGAGTCTGTGGGGCTCGTGGGCTGAAAATTGGGCCTCTATTGTTCCACGTTGTACAAACACCCGGCACATCTCCGTGATTTACAAATTGACAAACGGACTTGTGGGCTACGTTGCTCAATAGTGCAGTTTTCATTGTTCCTTGTCCTTCGAATATCCCTCAGAGTTCTGCGATACACAGATTGACAGATGGACTTGAGGCCATTGTTTATAGATTCTAATCCCTATCAATTATCTAACATATCTAAAAACATGATTTTCAACACTAAATTATTAATAATAATTTTTGTTATTGCAGAATTTAATTAAACGAGAAAGTTTGTACAATATCATCGGGCGACTAATATAAAAGTTTTCTGACAAACGAGCAATACATAGCAAACATGTACTTTTAGAAAGTATGGAAAAGAGATTTTATAGAGCATATGCGGATCCGTCGTTCCATACTTCGACACTTTTTGGATCGTGGCCTGGCGGGCTGAAATTTGAACGTCTTTTGTTCGATGTCCTGCAAATACCACCCAGACTTCCACGATATACAAATTGACAGGTGGACTTGTGGATTCCACGTTTAGCGGGTTCAAGATTGCAATTGTTTAGCAATGCTCATCCTATCTAACTTCAGCTAAAAACATTATTTTCAGATACTAAAATATTAATATTAACTATTGTTATTGAACAAGTGAACTACATTAAATTATTACCGGATGTTAAATCGTTTATTTTTTAAAAAAATGAAGGAAACACAAGATTTTTTTTGTAAAATTTTATCACCGCAAGCATAACAAGGACCAATTTGAAGTTTAAGGCCGTCTTGTTCATATGATAGCATAATTGCACTCCGCACAGTATATATTCATTGATTTCAACTTATTCCAGGATATTAATTTTACCGAGTTCATCGAATAAGAAAAAATTGCGAAAACAACGATCAATTTGAATTTTAAGAGCCTCTTGTTGGTATGATAGGACAGTTGCACTCCACACACTATATATTCGTTGATTTCAAATTATTTCACAACAATAATTTGACCAAGTTCATCGATCAAGGAAATTTGCCAAAACAAGTCACATAATACATTTGCGTCACAACGCCATAGAAATTATCACGCGGATCTACGTGCCACCTGGCCAAAAAAATTCAACTATATTGTTCCATGTCCTCCAAAGAAGAGTTGGAGTTCCACGGTATACAAATTGACAGACAAACCAGATAACCAAGAACCAACCATAGTTTAAACAGCCCAGAAGAAAGTTCCCAGAAGGTTCCATTGAGTAGAACCCATCGACCTTTGCACCAAACAATTTGATATACAAAGAAAAGACGTCGGTGCATTCCTTTTCTCTTGAAACGAACATTCATATCGATGTTGAACAAATATTACAGAGATACATGAGGTATTTTCGTTTCCTCCCAAAGTTTGATTTAATTTTATTTTTTTGCCCTTCTTCAACCGATATGCAAAATTGCATTGTTCTCATTTAAGGTGAATTTGCTCTGTATCCGAA
>ML811783.1:23069-53182 GCA_009831015.1 Picea engelmannii
ACTAAAATTTAATCAAATAAAAAAAAATGAAAATTTAATTATTCAAAAGGCGTATTAATACTTTTAAATAAACTATTAAACTAAACATTAATATATAAAAAAAAAATATGTGGCATTCGTTGAAATCACAAGGGTTTAGAAAGAAGATCTTCGGTTGTTCTCTTGTTTAGAAAGGGTGAGGTTTGTTGATCGAATCTTGTTAATTGTTCAAGGGTAGGATATATTATGAGTGTGCCCGCTTTTTCATGAGGATTGGGAAAGCAGATAGCACAGCATCGACAAACACGGCCTTTTAGACATCAACCAGCCTCCATGATCTAGAGATCGTCACAGAATTGGGAAAGTTTATGTAGATATTGAAGATGGTGTTGTGCCATGAAATCGTAGAAATTCGTTGTAGAGACAGCCATGGCGCATCATATCTGAAGCTATTTTCCATGGATGTGGTTATGGTGACCAGCGTCAGAGGAGTATGTTTTCCGGTTCTGTTTGCCAGATATTCCCGAGGCCTCAAATTTTATGACACTCTTCTCATATTGGTGAAGTGTTTCGCTACGGGAGTGATTCTGTCCATAGGATTTGTCCACGTGATGTCGGAAGCCTTCCGCGCTCTGGAAAGTGATTTCCTGCTCGCCCATCCATGGCACTAGTTCCCCTTCGCCAGATTCGGGGCCATGGCTGTGGCGATCCTCATGCTTCTGGTAGATGTTTTGGCTGCCAAACATGGCGAAACCAGGCCATATGTACAGCTCAAGTCCTTGGAAGCCATAGAGGACTCTGCTAAATGTAGAGACATTGAGATGGGTAGCCCTGCTACAGTTTTTTCGGTGGAGTCCTACCGTGTAATCGGCCAAGATAGTTGTGCTGCTTGCGTCGGTTCTCACTCGGGCATCGAAAGTGCTAAGAGCATGATGACGCAGGAGAAAAATTTGGAGGAATTAGGGGATCAGCGGTAGAAATTAGTATCCAAGGTGTTGGAGATTGGGATTATTTTTCATTTGATTATTACTGGGATAACATTGGGGATTTCAGAGAATTGTTGCACTATAATGACCCTTGTGGGGGCTCTCGCCTTCCACCATTTCTTCGAAGGGATGGGACTCGGCGGTTTCCTCGCTCAAGTGAGTTCCTCCAACTTCCACCTTATCAGTTTTAGAAATGCGATTCTCTCTTCCTGAGTTGTTTTTCTTATCTTATATTCCAGTGAAATATCTATGCTATTTCAACATTTTTTTTTTTCAATACTGTAAAATTAAAATAACATTTTTATATAAAAAAAATTACAAATATATTTTTTTAATATTTATTTATTTTTCCATTCCCTTAAAAAAAATCCTAATTATAAATACCTAAAAATACCAAATTGAGATAGATATTTGGTAGTCAAACAGTTGTGAATGGTAGTGTTTTTTTTTTTTTACAGTTGTCAGAGTAGCTGGCTTGCATGTATCCATTTAAATTTATTTTAATAAACAGTTGTAATTTTCTAACAACTAATGCACCTTTCTTTAAAGCTTTTCTTTAATTTTTAGTACATCCCTTTAAAGTTTTGCTTAAATTTTCTAAGTCGCAAGTTCTGATTTTATAGTTTCCATACATAGTGCTACTCTCAGATTTTTCAATGCATTTATGGTGGAGAACCCACTTCCATGACACTTGTAATTTAGTTGAAACCCACTCTTATCATATTTTTTTAGGTGGTTGATGTTTTTTTATTTTATTTTTGTAACAACCATAGTTGCTTGTTTTACTTTGGTAAATTTTGTTTTTACATTTTCAATTCGTATTGCATTTATTTTTATTTATTTATTAAAATTTATGTGTTTTGTTTGCAGGTTAAGCGTGGATGGAGTTAGAGCTTGGAGTTTTGGCCCTTAGGCCAAGATTTCAAACAAAGGCTCTAATACCATATGTAGGGGCCGAATAGATTTTACGTCTAATAATTACATGAATTGTAACAGTATTAATTTAAGAAAATTCAGTAATTTCTTTCAATTGAGCAAAACAATAAAAATTCATATATTCCTTATTTTGAGCACATACGCATGTAATTTAACAACAAATATTAAAATCTTATAGAAAATAAAACAAGCACACAATTTAAATTACCTGGGTCTGATGTTAATTCGCCTTGCTGCCTTGTTGTTACCTTGTTGACCGCTGCTGAACTGTGTAAACACTACCCAAAACCTAGTTCCACCCTGCCAACTAGGTAACTTCCTAGCTCCAGGATATCATATGGATATCCTAGCCCCCGTGCCCAAAACCTCCAGCAACCCCGGTGCCTGTACTGATACAATCCCACTCCAAAACTCCACTCCTCTCTGCAAATCCAAGAGCCCCAAAATCAATCCCCAATCTCCCGTAGAATGACCTCCCGTAAACCTCCTTCCCCTCCATATTCCTCCTTCACCGACTTCCCCCTCATTTACTTCCCTACCTAACCCATTTATTACCTTATCTTATCCTTTCGTCGTTAATGCCCCTTATCCCCTTTATTTATTATTTTATCCTATATTTAATGTCTTACCCCTTTGAATTAATATCTTATCCCTTTCCGTGTACGTAACTCTTAATTTAATAAAATAATTTATTAACCCCCCTTTAATCCTTTACTTAATTAATTAATGAGTTAATTAATAATTAATTAATCCTTGACAATCATGAATAATTAATTAATAATAAATAATTAGTTAATGTTATTTTAATAAATAATTATTGTTTAGCTAATATTTTAGGACAGTTAGATTATTAAATTAATTATAATTAATAATCATATACATCTATTTAAGCAGGGTCATTACACCGAGTGCCAAATTTTTGGAGTTCTCCTCCCTTCTCATGTCCCTATCCCATATCAACGGTCCATATCTTCTTCTCTCTTCAGATCTTTGGAATATTTTCATTGTTGCACTACTTTACCCTCTTCCTTCTAGAATGTTGGTTTTCCAAACTCATAGATCTGTGGACAAGTGTTCCTTCCAATTAATGACCCACATGTGCTTCGGGCTTTATCCCTTCGATAGTACATAGTCCTTTTTCACTCCAAATGTAAAATTCTTTGAACACGTGGAGTCCAAAGTACTCCCAGGGGTTAATGTCTCTACAACTTCTCTAGATATAATGGACATGAATGATTATGGATCCTCCTGAGATAATATCACATGTTCAATTGTAAAATTCAAAAGGACTCCTTTAATAAATCTATGTCATTGTCCCTCCTAAACTTGTCTACTCGAGGTGATTTGAACCTCGAACACCTCTTATGAACAATTCAAACCGTCTAGGCTTAGAAAAGAAAAATCCTAAGTCTCCTCCTCATGACACGTGTACTCGCTATCTCTATTTATCTTTGTTCCCCCGACTTTCTCATATCTCTCACACACTCCTTGTGTCCTTGGAGCTTCTAACAAGTTTCATAACTAGATATTTTTGCGAAAATCTCCTTATGCACTCCTTCCGCTTGTCTCCTCTGATACTTTGGAAAGACTTAGATGAAGTGTTGGCCTGACGTACTCCTTGCATGGGTCTTCTCCAAACTTAGATCTCCTTTGAGTGACTATGCACTCCTTGCACTAGACCTCTGCAAAGTTTCACGTTATCTCTCCTGATCTTCTGAGTCAGACTTGACTTGGCCTTCGCACTTCTTGCGGGAACTATGCAGTCCTTGCACCATAACTCTCAAAAGAGAAAAAAAATGAAACTTATAGCAACATTAATGGTTTCAGATCTAACTATGAAAATCACTCTCAAGCGCATAATACAAATAAAACAGATAACATGAAATTCTCTCCATAAAACTCAGATATAAGTAATACCATACATTTGGAGGCAAACCCTTTCTATTATATTCATTCATAAAATATATACATGGATTGATACAATCCTACACTGTTCTCTTTAACAAATTCCTACACTGATCTTCAACAACTCTCTAAGATAGTGATCATCAACCTCATTTGGGCACAAAAGACATATACTTATAAATGGAGTGGCTTCTTGAGTCTTCCTACTGACTACCTTAGTGTTATCATGTCACAGTTAATACATTCATCTACTAAGGCTTATTAGAATAAATGGCCATTACACTCATATATGAGTTGATACTCCATATCTATACAATCCTTCAATAATTATATAAAATATGATATCCCATGATCGTTTACAATGGATCTAGCCTCAAAAAATTTAAAATGGATTTAATTGTTAATGTTTAAGATGTTACTATAGATGTTTGCATTTTATTAGATAACAATAGCATAATCCAAGATCACTGAGAAATACACAATCACAAGAGACACAACATTTATTCTAGGAAACCCTCCAAGGAAAGAAAACCCAACAAAACTTCCTTAATATAGATAGCCAATACAATGCCAAGAGATCTCTTATGCTAATACATAAATTCCTCTCCTAGATACGCACTACTCTCTCTCTCTCCTTTGCCGATAACAGATCAGAACTTGTCTCTCAAACTGAGCAAGTGAGTTGTGTCTAAGTGAGGCACTAGCCTCCTTAATTTATACAAGTCTGGCACGTGTGAAGTGTCTCTTCATTGGCGAGGCCGACCTCTCAAACTGGGTGGGTAAAGCCACCTTTATTATATTTTTGGGTCTCTTTAATAACTGTTGGGGATGACTTCTTATTCTTCCTATTACAAATGTCTTTTGACCAATCCGCAAAAGGGGATTTGGTCCTATTACAATAAACGACATGATCAATCCACAATGGGGATTGATCCTATGAATACTATATCAATAATAATAAGAATACTCTTTGCAGTTACATTATTTCAACACTCCCCCTTAACAAGAAGGGTATTCTTCAGCAACAACATGCAAGAGAGAGAGGACATCATCATCAACAACATCAAGTGGGAGGACAACATCATCAATATCATCTTGGCTGGTGTATCTATAAATCATCAAAAGTTTTCTTCATTGGCAACATCATCATTCTCAAAGGAATGCCATCATCATCTACATCAATATGTATTAGTATAAAAATTGATACATCATCATCATCACAACACAAGGCTGGCTCATCATAATACAAGACTGGATTTACATCACAACTGTCAAGATGGAAGCTCAGTACTTGTCTCATCTCATCGTCTTTCTTTACGTCATATCACTCAAGCTGGAAGCAAGATACTCGTCCTGCTTTACGTCAAAACCATCAGGTTGGAAGCAGGATACTAGACTAGCTTTACATCACAACAATCCATCCAGAAGCTCAATGCTAGTCTCATCATATCATCTTGCTTTACAACACAACCATCAGGTCAAAAGCAAGGAACACATCCTGCTTTACGTCACAACCATCAGGTCAGAAGCAGGGAACTAGACTTGCTTTATGTCGCAGCTATACATATGGAAGCATAGTACTAGTCACACATCATCTTGCTTTATGTCTGACAACTAGGTCAGAAGTAAGGAATATATCATCTTGCTTTACGTCTGACAGCTAGGTTAGAAGCAAGGAACATATCATCTTTCTTTATGTCTGACAGCTAGGTCAGAAGCAAGGAAGATCTCATCTTGCTTTACGTCTGACAACTGGGACAGAAGCAAGGAACACATCTCATCTTTCTTTACGTCTGACAACTCGATAAGAACCAAGGGACATCTCATATTTCTTTACGTCTGACAACTGGGTCAGAAGAACAGAACACATCTCATCTTTCTTTATGTCCAAGAACTGGGTCAGAAGCAAGGAACACATCTCATCTTGCTTTACGTCTGACAACTGGGTCAGAAGTAAGGTACGCATCCTGCTTTATGTCACAACTATAAGATCAAAAGCAAGGAATATCTCATCACAAAAACTACTCCCCCTTTCGAGGAAGGTCATTTAAGACTATGCCAAGATTATCTCGGAAGTACTCAAACTTCACATGAGATAGGGGCTTGGTCAACATGTCAACAACATGTTCATCCGTGCTAATGTACTGGAGCTTCAAGGCTCCTCTCTATACCATGTCACGGATGTACTGATAGTATATCTCTATGTGCTTCAACTTGTCGTGGAATATGATGCAGGAGCATCCGCACCTCGTCATGCGAAGCTGCACTTAGAGTAAGGAAAAGACTGCAGGGTGACGCCAGCATCACGGTTTTGACCATTTTGATGAGCGCCGCCGTTTACATAAAAGCCTCCATATTTAGGCATACTTGTATACTAAAATAGACCGCGAGCAGATAATCTCTCGTCCTTGTACAGCAGAGGCACTTATTAGATTTAATGCAGAGAGAGTAGATTTAGTGTAGGTAGATAGGACCATTAAGTTTAGATTTGACAATTTAGCTTTTGAGAGGGAAAACAGGATAAAGACACCCTCCTTTGTATTATTGGATTAGTGGTAGAGTCAGTATCAGCATTAGCATTGAGGATAAGGAAGGAGAACAGGCAGAGAGTTGGTGGAAAATCCCCATGTACAGATATTGAGTTAATAGAGGAAATTGATTCAAATTTCATGGTTGTGATTATTCTCTGTATACTGTTAACCTTATGTTGTTGTATTCTTGCTTCTTGTTATGCTTTCATTATTTATGCTGCATAAGTGATCTCATGGCAGATTAGAAATCTGGGAGAAAGGAGAGAATGAGTTTCGCTCATTCCATTGATTGAACCAGGAGATTTCTGCATAGAGTGCAGACGGATTCCTCCGCATAAGAGTGTGTAGAGGAGGTTCAATAGGAGAGTTCTTGTTATCGTCCGCCAGGAGTGACTAAGTTGAAATCCCACCCCCATGGACGTGATTATCCTCTGTGTGTTGTTGGGGTTATGCCTTAGCATTTTTGTTTTCGGTTATATCTTTCTTTCGTATGCTGTGTACGTAATTATGTGGAAGAATTAGAAGTTGAGCGCCTGCGAGAAGGAGTTCAAATTGTTCTTTGATTAAGCCAGGAGACTTCTGCCTCAAGTGCAGTTGAATACCTCCGCATCGAGTGCGTTGAGGAGGCTACGCAGTCTAAACTTTGGTTCTCCTTAGCTCAGAGCCATTTTGAGTTATTCGAGCCGTGCAGGTGAGTTCAGGTCGGATTGGAACCTCCGAAGCAAGTCTGAGTTGGAAAAAGCCCTGGAGAGATAGCACCTTAGTTTCCACTTGCACTGATAAAGGTGGGGAACGGAGGAACTCTTCAAGAGGAAGAGAATCGACGACTTGAAATTATCGTGGAGAATCACTAAGGTCGCGATTCGACTTATAGGTCAGGTGGATCGGAAGTTCGTGACGGAGGATTCTTGTTTCTCATAGGGTGAGATCACGAGGATGCGAAACACGACGTCTCGGAACATTTGCATGGTGCACGTCGGTATTTGATGACGTAACAAGTGGTCACGGGATATCGGATCTCAGAGTTTGGAGGCCTCAAAGTCTGGCCCCAGAAGTGACGAGTGGGCGAGATCGCGAGATTCCGAGTCGTGGGCATCTCGGGACTTCGGATCTCGGAGGTTGAGTGTTCGGTGGCATAGAGTCGTGAGTCGCGATAGTGCGAGGTCTCGACAAATAGAGATAGGGTCAACGCTGACTGGGAGTATCGGGTCTCGGAACCCGAGAGTCAGATTTCCGATCGCGGGATTCGCGAAGCCGCGAGAACCGATCCTTCGTTAGATTAAGAGCAAGGATCGATGGAGGAAATTGTGGGTAAAGACCTCTCGAGGGAGTTGGAAGAGCGTCGACTCTTTGGGCCGCGGGGAAAAAGAAGGTCCTGGTGGAGCGATTGTGCCGTCGAGGGCAGGGGTTGCATCAGAGTGGTATCAGAGCACTGGAACTTGTTGGGTATTTCAGGTGAAAGGAAGAGGAGTTCTTTTCTTTCTGAAGCAGGGATAAAGAAGATATAATGCCGCCCAAGAGAGAAAGGCAGTCACCTGATTGTGAGGACAGGGACGTGCGAAGAAGAGGTAGGCACGCAGGACATCCAGCAGGGAACCCAGAGATGGAACGACAAATATGAGATTTCAGAGCAAGACTCAAAGATATGGAGGCCACCCAGAGGCGTGGAGCTGGTACAACAGAGTTCAGCGATCCTGAGGTTGAAGAGGAAGCTGGACACGACCAAGAAGAGGTCACCGCGGAAGATGCCTCGACAGAGAGGTTGATCAAGGCCATTTCGAGGATGAGCTTGACGACAAAAATGGGCATTCCCATCTACGAGGGAAGTCTAAATGCTGAGGAGCTGTTGGATTGGATCCGAGCACTCAACACCTACTTCGATTATGAGGATATTGAAGAAGACAAGAAGGTAAGGCATGTCGTCATGAAGATGAAGGGACATGCAACCTTATGGTGGGACGAGCTGCAAGAAGACAGGCGTTCCAAAGGCAAGCAAAAGATCAAAAGCTGGGATCGGATGATCGCCAAGTTGAAGGCGAAGTTCATTCCGAGGGACTACCAGATCACTCTGTTCAGGCGCATGCAGAACCTGAGACAGAAGTTGATGACAGTGAAGGAGTACACCGAGGAATTCTACAGGCTCAACATTCGAGCTGGTCATCGGGAAAGTCATGACGGAAAAGTGGCGAGATACCTGAATGGCCTCAGGTATGACATTCAGGATGAATTGAGCATGCTGACCATCCGCACAGTTGAGGATACGTACCAGATGGCTCTTAAAGCCGAAGAAAAGCTGAGCCGTAAGCAGGGTCAGCGAGGGTGAGGCGGAAGCCAGCCTAGAGGCAAGGCGATTGCCCAGAAAGAAATCAAAAAGCCCAGAGAAGATTGGAAAAGGCCTCAGGGTAGAGCTGAGAAAGGCGGAACCTCACAGCAGAGGCAGCAAAATTTTGAGCCGAGGAGGCAACGACAGGATCAGCAAGGGGACTACGCTGATGCCAATACATTTCCTCGTACCCGAGGTAGAGGAAGAGGCAGAGGAGGAGTTATTACATGCTTCACGTGTGGTAAAGACGGTCATAAAGCCGTGGACTGTCCAGAGAGGAAAATGGATGGACGAAAAGCTCACATCGCTGAGGCGCAGTAGAGGAGTGATGTTGAAGGCGAAGATGCGGACAGAGGAAGATCGCTTGGGATGCATAAGATTCTTTTGACGCCTGAGAAAGAGGTGGACAACTCAGTGCAAAGGAGCAGACTGTTCAGGATGGCTTGCACAGCTAAGGACAGAAAATGCAAAGTCATCATTGACAGCAGGAGCACTGATAATTTCGTTGCCGCGGAGATGGTGGAAAAGCTGGAGCTGGAGACAACTAGGCACCTGAGTCCATATAAGGTCTCGTGGTTACAAAAAGGACACCGGGTAAGTGTCACTAAACAGTGCTTAGTTAAGTTTAAAATTGGAAATTATCATGATGAGATATTGTGCGACGTCATTCCCATGGATGTATGTCACATACTGCTGGGTAGACCATGGAAGTATGATAGAAATGTTGTTCATGATGGGAGGATGAACACATACACTTTGGAGAAGGATGGGAGATTTCATAAGTTTCTTCCGATAAAGGATAAGTATCGGGAAGTAAAGCTGGAGGAAAGTAACCAAATACTTCTCATGAGTGGGAAAGAGCTTCTCACAGAGCTAGAGAAAGGTGAAGATCCATAGTTCTTTGTTGTCAGGAAACCGAGAGTTGTCTTGATAAGCACGAGGATGGACGACTTGCCAGAGGAGATTCAACAGCTACTTGGAGAGTTCGCTGATATCATCGTGGACGAATTACCTCATTCGTTACCACCGATGAGGAGTGTGAGTCATCACATTGACCTCATACCCGGGACAAGCCTACCGAATAAGGCAGCGTACAGGTTGACACCTCAAGAGAATGAGGAAGTCAAAAGACAGGTTCAGGACCTGCAGGATAAAGGACTAGTGAGAGAGAGTCTGAGTCCATGTGCCGTTCCAACGGTACTGAGTCCAAAGAAGGATGGAGGCTGGAGAATGTGTACAGACTCCAGGACGATTAATAAGATCACCATTAGGTACAGATTCCCATTGCCAAGGATGGATGACTTGATGGATTTCCTGAGTGGGGCAAATTATTTTTCGAAAATTGATCTCAAGAGAGGATACCATCAGATCCGAATGAGAGAGGGAGATGAGTGGAAAACATCATTCAAGACAAACGAGGGTTTGTACGAATGGTTGGTTATGCCGTTCGGGTTGACAAATGCACCCAACACTTTTATGAGGCTGATGAATGAAGTCCTGCGGGAATTCATTGGCAAGTTTGTGGTGGTGTACCTAGACGATATACTGATCTTCAGTAAAACCAGGGAAGAGCACTTAAGGCATTTGGCCACTGTGACGAGAAGACTGCAGCAGGAAAAGTTGTTGATTAATTTGAAGAAGTTCTCATTTATGCAGACAGAACTCATATATCTGGGTTTTGTAATCTCGGCGAACGAGTTGAAGATGGATCCTGAGAAGGTGGATGTGATCAGGAAGTGGCCATCACCGAGGAATGTTTTTGAGGTGAGGATCTTTCATGGATTGGCAAGCTTCTACAGGAAATTTATTAGGGACTTTAGTGGAATCAGTGCCGCGATGATGGACACTGTGAAAAAGTGGCATAAAATCTTTCAGTGGACAGCTGAGGCCGAAAAGAGCTTCAATCTGTTGAAGCGTAAGATAACCGAGCAACCAATATTAGTGCTGCCTAATTTTCAGAAGACCTTCCAGGTGAAGTGTGACGCCAGCAGGTATGCTATTGGAGGAGTTTTGAGTCAGGATGACAGACCTGTGGCATATTACAGTGAGAAGCTGGATGATGCGAAATTGAAGTACTCCACATACGACAAAGAGTTCTATGCCGTCATACAGGCGTTGAAAAAATGGAGGCATTACTTAATACCCAAAGAATTCGTGCTGTATAGTGATAATCATGCACTGCAATTCGTGAGTCAGCAGGAGAAGCTGAACCAGAAGCATGCGAAGTGGGTAGAGTATATGCAGAACTTTACATTCGTGATCAAGCATATTTCGGGAACTGGGAACAAGGTGGCTGATGCCTTGAGCAGAAAATGCTTGTTGCTGCAGGAGTTCAGAGTCAAAGCATTGGGTTTTGAGAATCTGAAGGATATGTATGCAGGTGAAGCAGACTTTGGCGAAGCTTACGAAGCTGTCGAGAACCCGGTCCTCAGAGACAGGAGTCCTTGGATAGATTTCCTAATACAGGATGGGCTGCTATTCAAAGGCAATCAACTGTGCATTCCAAATTGCTCTATGAGAGAGAATTTGCTGAAGGAGAAGCACAGGGGAGGCTTAGCAGGTCATTTCGGGCATGAAAAAACATTCGCCAAGCTAGGTGAATCGTATTTCTGTCTAGGCATGAGAACAGATGTGAAGAGGTTTGTTGACAGGTGCAGGATATGTCAGCACGTGAAGGGCCGAAAGCAGAACACAGGGTTCTATCAGCCATTGCCCATACCTGAGAGGCCATGGGAAGCCATTAGTATGGATTTTGTGTTGGGTTTGCCAAGAACACAACGAGGAGTTGATTCCATCTTTGTTGTAGTGGATAGGTTCTTGAAGATGGCACACTTCAGACCTTGTCATAAGACGAGCGACGCCATGCACATCGCGAATTTATTTTTCAAAGAGATCGTGAGATTGCATGGATTGCCGAGAAGCATAGTCTCGGATCGGGATACAAAATTCATAGGTCATTTTTGGAGGACGCTATGGAAGAAGTTGGGGACTGATTTAGCATTCAGTTCTGCATATCATCCATAGACAGATGGGCAGACTGAAGTAGTTAACCGAAGCTTGGGAGATCTGTTGAGGAGCCTGGTGACAGAGCATCACAGCAATTGGGATCAGATCTTACCACAGGCCGAGTTTGCGTACAACGATTCGGTGAATCGGAGTACAGGAAAGAGCCCATTTCAGATTTTATATGGGACACAACCGAGAGGAGTGTCTGAACTCAGGGAGTCAGCACAGACTGAGACTAGCAGTGCAAGGGCTGAAGAATTTGCAGAAGCCATGCAAGAACTTCATGCAGAGGTGAAGCAGCGACTGCAGAAGTTGAATCAAGAGTATAAGCGCAGAGCCGACCAGAGGAGGAGACGACTTCAGTTCGAAGTTGGGGACATGGTTCTGGCGCACTTGAGGAAAGAAAGGTTCCCAAGGGGAACATATACCAAATTCAAGATGAAGAAGATTGGGCCATGCAAAATCCTAAAGAGGTTTGGGGAAAATGCATATGAGCTTGAATTACCAGAAGGCATTGGGATATCTCCGATATTCAATATTTCAGATTTATACCCATACAGGGCTGACGAAGTAAACACTGGAATGGGCGAACCAGTGGTTCAATGGTAGAAAAAATTACCAGTTGCACAGAAACCTCAGATAGAATGCACACTGGATAAAAGATTAGGGACGAAGACCCGAAGAAAACAATATTTTGAATATCTGGTGAAGTGGAAAGATCACCCAGTGGAGGACGCCAGCTGGGAAATAGAAACAATGATTCAGAAGCATGGACATACCATACAGGAGCTCATGGAAAGGAGCCCATGAAATCTTTTTGAGCCGAGGAGTATGATGCAGGAGCATCCGCACCTCGTCATGCGAAGCTGCACTTAGAGTAAGGAAAAGACCGCAGGGTGACGCCAGCATCACGGTTTTGACCATTTTGATGAGCGTCGTCGTTTACATAAAAGCCTCCATATTTAGGCATACTTGTATACTGAAATAGACCGCGAGCAGATAAGCTCTCGTCCTTGTACAGCAGAGGCACTTATTAGATTTAATGCAGAGAGAGTAGATTTAGTGTAGGTAGATAGGACCATTAAGTTTAGATTTGACAATTTAGCTTTTGAGAGGGAAAACGGGATAAAGACACCCTCCTTTGTATTATTGGATTAGTGGTAGATTCAGTATCAGCATTAGCATTGAGGAGAAGGAAGGAGAACAGGCAGAGAGTTGGTGGAAAATCCCCATGTACATATATTGAGTTAATAGAGGAAATTGATTCAAATTTCATGGCTGTGATTATTCTCTGTATACTGTTAACCTTATGTTGTTGTATGCTTGCTTCTTGTTATGCTTTCATTATTTATGCTGCATATGTGATCTCATGGCATATTAGAAATCTGGGAGAAAGGAGAGAATGAGTTTCGCTCATTCCACTGATTGAACCAGGAGATTCCTGCATAGAGTGCAGACGGATTCCTCCGCATAAGAGTGTGTAGAGGAGGTTCAATAGGAGAGTTCTTGTTCTCGTCCGCCAGGAGTGACTAAGTTGAAATCCCACCCCCATGGACATGATTATCCTTTGTGTGTTGTTGGGGTTATGCCTTAGCATTTTTGTTTCCGGTTATATCTTTCTTTCGTATGCTGTGTACGTAATTATGTGGAAGAATTAGAAGTTGAGTGCCTGCGAGAAGGAGTTCAAATTGTTCTCTGATTAAGCCAGGAGACTTCTGCCTCAAGTGCAGTTGAATACCTCTGCATCGAGTGCATTGAGGAGGCTACGCAGTTTAAACTTTGGTTCTCCTTAGCTCAGAGCCGTTTTGAGTTATTCGAGCCGTGCAGGTGAGTGTAGGTCGGATTGGAACCTCCGAAGCAAGTCTGAGTTGGAAAAAGCCCTGGAGAGATAGCACCTTAGTTTCCACTTGCACTGATAAAGGTGGGGAACGAAGGAACTCTTCAAGAGGAAGAGAATCGATGACTTGAAATTATCATGGAGAATCACTAAGGTCGCGATTCGACTTATAGGTCAGGTGGATCGGAAGTTCGTGACGGAGGATTCTTGTTTCTCATAGGGTGAGATCACGAGGATGCGAAACGCGACGTCTCGGAATGTTTGCATGGTGCACGTTGGTATTTGATGACGTAACAAGTGGTCACGGGATATCGGATCTCGGAGTTTGGAGGCCTCAAAGTCTAGCCCCAGAAGTGACGAGTGGGCGAGATCGCGAGATTCTGAGTCGTGGGCATCTCGGGACTTCGGATCTCGGAGGTTGAGCGTTTGGTGGCATAGAGTCACGAGTCGCGATAGTGCGAGGTCCCAACAAATAGAGATAGGGTCAACGCTGACTGGGAGTATCGGGTCTCAGAACCCGAGAGTCAGATTTCCGGTCGCGGGATTCGCGAAGCCGCGAGAACCGATCCTTCGTTAGATTAAGAGCAAGGATTGACGGAGGAAACTGTGGGTAAATACCTCCCGAGGGAGTTGGAAGAGCGTCGACTCTTCGGGCCGCAGGGAAAAAGAAGGTCCTGGTGGAGCGACTGTGCCGTCGAGGGCAGTGGTTGCATCAGAATACATGATTCTCTGTCATTTTTATGCAGCTCTGGTTGTCACATAGAATCACAATTTCTCTCATCTCTAAGTCAAATAGGCTGGTCAAAAAATTCCAAAGCCATATAGATTCATAGCTAGCAGAACATGCGGCAATGTATTCTTCTTCCACTATTCTGAGAGAAATGCTAGATTGCTTCCTACTCTGCCACGAGATCATGGTTGATCCCAAACTGAAACAACATCCTAAAGTGCTTTTCCTGTCAGAAACACTTCCTACCCAATCTACATCAGTATATCCTCTCAATGTGAAATCATGATCTCCATCATAGCTGAGACCATAATCTATTGTACCTTTAAGGTACCTCATCCCATGTTTTGCAGCCACTAGGTGAACATGTCCGGGTTCTACCAGAAACTTACTCAAGGTGTTCATGAAAAAAAAAAATTATGGTCTAGTGTTCATTAGGTACATCAGTGATCCAATAATCTGTCTGTACAGTGTGGCATCAATCATATCTGATGAAGTATCGACCAACAGCTTCAACTTCGCTTCCATGGGTGTATTCATGGGCTTGCATTCCAACATGTCGAATCTCTTCAAGATTTTGACCATGTACTTCCCTTGGTTAAGGAAGATCCTCTCAGGACTCTGCCATACCTCAAGACCTAATAAATAATGCATTAGGCCAAGGTCTTTCATTTCAAATTCTAAGTCAAGTCTCATTTTACATTCAGTGATGATCTTTTCTTCTCCAGTTACGAATAATTCATCCACATATAGCAGTAAGATTACTGGCTCATTATTCATAATTTTGAAGTAGAGATTTGAGTCTACTTTACTCTTGGTAAAGCCTAACCTTGCTTGTCAAGAAACTATCTATACGGCCATACCAAGCTCTAGGAGCTTGCTTCAATATGTATAAGGCTTTCTTCAATCTGCATACATGAGAATTCCTGTCTTCAACCTCAAATCCTTGAGGTTTCTCTGTATACACTTCCTCTTCGATGACATCATTTAGGAAAGCTGTCTTCACGTCCATCTGGTGCAACTTCCACTTCATCTTAGTTGTAAGAGATATGATGGTTCTAATTGAAGTGTATCTGGCCACAGGAGCGAATGTCTCTTCATAGTCAATGCCTTCCTTATCAGAAAATCCACAAGTGAAAAATCTTTCTTTATACTTCTCAATACTTCCATCAGCAACATGTTTTATTTTGAAGAGCCATCTGGAGGATACCACATCTTTATTCTTTGGTCTAGGAACTATTTCCCATACTTCATTCTTCATTATGTATTGGTATTCCTCTGTCATGGAATCTCCCCATTCTTTTCTCTGAATGACTTCTTCAAAGTAGGTAAGCTCCTCTTCTAGGATATCACACATCAAAGACATATAACTGGAGAATGGATTTTGTCTTTTCACCTGTCTCATAGTTCCTTTCGGAACACCATATTTTTCTCCATATTGAATAATATCTCTAGCCCAAGATGGATTTATTTCATGGAGGATCGTCATCTGAGGAGGTTCTTTCACTTCTACTATATCATGGTCTTCTAGAAGTTCCTCATTAGGGGAAGTTACAACTTCCCTCACTAGTTCTGTATCTCTGGGAACCTCCCTCATTGCAGTATTGGGGATTATGGGTTCCTCTTCATATACCTCTTCAAGCTGGAACAATTTAGATTTCTTGACCATTGCATCTTAAAAAAGGTCACATCCTTGTTGATCTCAATGTGATGTTGACCTGGTATATAGATTCTGAAGGCCTCACAGTATCCCACAAATATTCCCTTCTTTCTTGAAGGTCCAACTTGTTTCTCTTTTATTTAGGTATATGAATAAACATTGGACAACCAAATATTTTGAGATGGCTTACCTCTGGCTTCTTTCCAATGAACATCTCTTCCATTGTCTTGAGCCCAAGTGCACTATGGGGCAATTGGTTCTGCACATAAACAAATTCCATTGCTACTTCTGCTCATAAGCACATAGAAAGATCTTGATCATGGATCATATTCTTCATAGCTTCTAGTATGGTTCTGTACTTCCATTCAACTACACCATTTTGTTGAGGATTATAGGGAGTAGTGAGTTCCCTCTTGATCACAACATCTTTGCAGAAGTTTACAAACTCTTTTGAGGTTTATTCTCCTCCATTATCTGACCTGAGTATCTTAATCTTCTTTTCAGAAAGGTTCTCTATCAAGGCTTTGAATTCCTTGAACTTGCTAAACATTTCAAATATATTAAGGTCTTACGAGTGTAATCATCAATGAATGATACATAGTATACATAGCCACTAATGGAGGACGATGGCATTGAGCCACACAAATCTAAATGAATGAGTTCTAGGACTCCTTCTTCCTTGTTGTCCCTCTTCAGAAATGGGTTCTTGATGTTATTCCCTTGTGCACATCTATTGCATACGCCTTCATGGTCACCTTTGAGTTCTGGTAAACCTATGACCACTTTTCATATGTATGGTAGTGCCTTGTAGTTGATGTGAGCTAATCTTCTATGCCAAGATTCTTCAATGGCGTGGGTCATGGAAGCTTCTGAGTGACCCTTTAGCTCATGCAAGTCACCTTCTTCTCTTCCAATGATGAATGCTTCATTTATGGTCTCTTCTTTAGCACGTTTCCTTCTGAAACCTTCACTATAACTTCCTCAGGGTTATTACATGTGACCTGGAGCAAGGTCAACAAAACAACAAGAAAGAATAATATCTCTTTGATAATATAAAGAAATAGCACGAACAATCATCACAGTAGCTCCTTTAGAGCTGTCACTTATAATTTATCTAAAGAAAATATTAAAGGTAAGGAATACGATACAAAATGAGGTCAACACTCTCATAGTGTTGTGACCAAGCATTTTTCCATGGAAACCTGGAACTAACACACGAGGTTTCTCCTAGAGGAGGTGTTAGTTGTATCAGGAAAAGTATTTACCTCTATATGTTCACATGCTATCAAGTATAATACTTTACATAGACTGTTATCTCAACTATAGTCATCAACTTGTCATGTGTACCTTTGAATCTTATCAACTTGATTTAATCAAACCTGGAGCCTTGTCTTCAGGAATGAGTGCTTGTTTTTCTTCCAAGTCTCCTTCACTAAAGATGACGAGTGCTTTCTTCAACCTGTCTGCTATACTAAGACAATACCCTATCTTGACAGAAGGTTAGTTTAGAGGATAATCTCTATGATCAACTTTTGATCCTTGTAATAATTTGATCATAACTTCAACATGCAACACTGATCAAGATAATGTCATGACAAATAGATGCATATCAGAGTAATCACACCTGGGTTGCATCATTCCTCTGAATGTGTTGGATCTTGAGATTCTTCTGGATCTATGGAAAGAGGTCCCTTCTCCTCCAAATACTCTTTAAAGTTTAACCATTTAAACAAATGTGAGTACATAAATCTGATAGCATTTGCAGGTGCTGGCACCATCTGGCAGTAACGATAATCATTACCAACTCTTTAAAAACTTCAAGGGTGACTACCACTGGTACTACGACTGCTACTCTAACTGGTACTGCAAATGAAACTTAGGGTTTTATGAGGAAACCCTAATTTTTCAAACTTCAAATTTTGAAATTCTGATCCAGGGGATAGATGCAGTGAGTTGAGGCGAGTTAGTTGGTGCAGTTAAATTTCTGAAAATCCAACTTTTACCTCCTCAAACTTGATCTGCAGATTTATGGATTGGTGCTTTTGATTTTCTAGTACTTCTGGTACTCTGGTACTTCTGGTACTTCTAGTACTCTAGTTTTTTGGTACTTTGTGAAAACTAGGGTTTCACTTTCTAGGAGATCTAGGCACTGAAAAGGTGCATTGAAGGTGACAAAATGATCCTTGGGTGAGGGCAGACGTTTCTATATGGTTTTAGGGTTGAAATACCTCTCCAACAAAAAGCCCTAATTTTCATGTACGATAACAGTGACGTTTTTCACTTTTCTCTTATGAAAGATGCTACCTTCAGCTTGGCTTTGATACCATGTTAATGTTTAAGCCATTATTATAGATGTTTGCATTTCATTAGATAAAAATAGCATAATCCAAGATCACTGAGAAATACACAATCATAAGAGACACAACATTTATCCTAGGAAACCCTCTAGGGGAAGAAAACCCAACAAAACTTCCTTAATATAGATAGCCAATACAATTCTAAGAGATCTCTTATGCTAATACAGAAATTCCTCTCCTAGATATGTGCCTCTCTCTCTCTCCTTTGCCGGGAACAGATCATAACTTGTCTCTGAAACTGATCAAGTGAGTTGTGTCTAAGTGAGGCGCTAGCCTCCTTTATTTATACAAGTCTCGCACGTGTGAAGTGTGTCTTCACTGGCAGGGCCAAATTCTCAAATTGGGTGGGTAAACCCATCTTTATTATATTTCCAAGTCTCTTTAATAATTGTTGGGGCCGACTTCTTATTCTGCCTATTACAATTGTCTTTTGACCAATATGCAAAAGGGGATTTGGTCCTATTACAATAACCGACATGATCAATCCACAATGGGGATTTATCCTATGAATAATATATCAATAATAATAAGAATACTCTTTGCAGTTACATAATTTCAACATTAATTATAGCATTTTCATAATTTTAAGATGATGTGCCCTTCTTTCAAATTTAAAACTGATTTGAAACATGCACACTGCATGTTGAGTTGTCCTCCACTCGACCTCTCCAATATTGATGATGATTCTCTTGCATAAAAAAAAAAATCGCTCGTCCATGTATTTTAGAAGATATGAATGTGTGTCAAGGATAAAAACGATATTGAAAGGACCTAGCCATAAGAAGATATCAATGTCTCCCTCTCTCAACATGGGATTAATCCCACAAAAAGACCTTTTCATCAATTTTAAATTCAACGATCTTTTTTCTTTTGTTAAAATACTTCTTTATTGTTTGTTGCATCCTTTTTTGAGTTTCCAAGGAAAATTTTATTTGTTCTTCCAGGGCTAGTAGTCTATTTGTCCTTTTAGAAACATGAGAAGGATTTAATTCTTCAATCTGTAGGATTAATTGTAAGGAATAAATCTCTAGTTCAATAGGCATAATAGCCTCTTGGTCATATATGAGATGAAAGGGATTAAATCCTGTACTTTTTTTAGTGGTTATACAGTCTACCCAAAGAGAATAACTTACAAGTGTGTGCCACTGGTGAGGTTTGTCTTCAATTATTCACTTTATAATTCTGACCAGTTTTTTATTAATAGATTTTTCTTGTTTGTTTCCTTTAGGATAATAAGAATATGAAGTGAAATTAATGACACCTAGTTTAGACATAAATTGAGTCACATTCTTTGAAATGAAGTTTGGACCATTGTCTGCAATGATTTCTAATGGAAGGCTAAATATGGAAAATATATTAGACTCTAGAAAATAGATTACTTATTGATGTTGCACATGTCTAAGAGGGTCATCCTCAGTCCACTTAGTAAATTAATCAGTGCCTATCAAAATAAAGATATTTCCTACAAAGGATGAAGGATTGATTGGACCAATAAAGTCTAGACCCACTTAGAAAAATGGAAATATGGAAGGATAGGTTGTAAAGGCATGGAATAAAGACATTCTTTTCCAGCGAATTTTTGGCATTTATCATAGGACCTTGCAAATTTACAAGAATCATGAAAGATCGATGGCCAGTAATAACCCTTTCTTATAATCTAAAAGGAAGAATCCTTAGCAAAAAAATGGCCACCAAAAGGGATGAAAGATGTTTATTATCCATGTACCTCGTGTAATAATTTATGCTCTTCTTCATCATTTAGACATCATAGAAGAAAACCATCAGTAGGTATTCTAAACAAGGAGTCCCCTAGATTGATATACTTAGAATATTCAAGGCAAAGTATCCTTCTTTAATGAGGATTTAACTCATGTGGAAACCTTTGATACTGCAAATAATACACCAAATTTTTATACCAAGGATGCTCACATATAGAGAGATTTTTATTTTCAATATAAAATAACGTTGAAAGATGATTATCTTGATCACCAAGTTCTTCACTTGGCTCATCATGTTGAGATAAGTGAAGGGATAAGTCTTTTCCCTTTATCGTCTTTGAATTCATGATTTCCAAATCATGCTCCTGAATTTTTAGAAGCCAATGTGCAATTTTTCTTGAAAGATAATTTTACGAAAGTAGAAACTTGACAACATGAAAAGGGACTTTTACTTGCGTATTGTTTCCCAAAATAAAATGGCAAAACTTTTCTAAAGATTTGATAAGAGAGAAAGCATGTTTATCAATATAATAATATTTGAAATCGTCTTTTGATAGACTCTGAATCGTGTAAGCTACAAGTTTTTCATTGTTCTAGTCATCACATTGTAAGAGGATAGAATAAATTGATTCCTCAGTGGCATTGGTATACCCTATAAAATCATTCTCAAAATTCAGTCTCACCAAAACTAGCGCATAACTGGTCACCTTATTAATCCTAAGGAAATCATTCTCGACATCATCTATCCAATAAAAATAAATATCTTGCTTCAAAATATTATGGATTTATTTAACCACGATAGAAAAATCAAGAACAATTCTACAAACAAAATTAATAATTCCCATGAAAGCTTGAGTTTATTTCTTGGAAGTGGGGGTAGGGAGGTTTAGAATGGAAATAATCCTATCGAGATCTAGACTTATCCTTGAATTGGAAACAATGTGACCAAGAATTTTACCCTTCGTGACACCAAAAATAGACTTGGAAGGATTTAAATAAAATCCAATTTTTTTGTAGCACATGAGAACTTTTCTAATATGATCGAAATGATCCAACTGATTTTTAGAATAAATAGTTAAATCATCAAGATAAACTTGGATAATGTTATCGATTAGATTGTCAACATTTATCTGCATAGTTCTTTGAAAGGTGGCACCTGCATTATATAAACCAAATGTCATAGGTTCATAAGAAAATGTGCCCTAACATGTGGTAATGTGGTTTTATATATCTTAGTATTTTTTACCTTGATTTGATTATATCTAGAAAAACCATCAACTAAGGACATCATTTGAAACCCTGCAACCTATTGTAAAATCATTTCCATATTAAGAAGAGAAAAATGTTCTTTGACACTAGCCCTGTTTAAGGCATGGAAATCAACACATAATCTGATTTGACCAGTAGTTTTGTTAACAAGGACCATATTTCAAACACATTCAAAATACTTAACTCGAAATATTATATTAGCTTTCAACAATTTTTCCAATTCTTTTATAATAGTGTCTTTGAGCGCAGGATTAATAGGTCTTTTCCTTTTCCTAATTGGTTTTTCCCCTTCCTAGATAGGAATGGCATGTTGTCTGAGAGCAGGATCAAAATCATGAAGATCCTCGTATTACAAGGAAAAAACATGTTGAAACTCAAAGAGTAATTCCATGGATTTGTCTTTGTCTTCATCAGAACATTGGGCACCTAATTTAATGCTCTTTGGAGATTTAGATGTCCTAATATTTAAGAAGATGGTATCACTAACTCTCCTTTTTTACTACTCTTCCTTATGTGCTTCTTTTTGTCCTACATCACTTAATGAAAATGAAATTTCGAGAGGAATCAAGCCTTTAGGAATTTTTTTGTCTTCAATAGAGATGATTTCCTTCCTATTAAAAGGTTCATTTTTTATGAAAGCGCAAATGCCTTGGTCACTAGGGAAAATTTTCCATGATTCAAAGTTATCAGGAAGGTGAGGACAATATATATATTGGAACATACTTGATCAAGTCTTTGAGGTAAAAGCTACCGAGTAGGAGAATCCGCAAAAGAAACTAATGTATCATCCATTGAATTAAGTTCCCTTTCAACATGAGTGATGTTAAATGCTAACATATTTTAAATAATCATCCAAACAACTTGGGTATAACACTTAAGTCACTTATTGTTTGGTACATAAATATTCCACACAAGGTTCACAATAAGTTAAAAATTACCAGATACTGTAAGGTGGATACAACCAAGGTTATATGAATTTTCAATCCCCAACAATAATGCCTCAAACTTAATAACATTTTTTTTGCAAACAAATTCCAACCTATAAGAGATATTATGAATTTTACCTATAGTAGAATATAGAATGATTTCGGCTCCATTACCTTCGTTAGAACATGAGACATTGAAATCCATGTTCTACATGCCATCATAAAAATCAATTGGTTCAAGTATAGTATCACCTTCGTCGAGAAATAGAGAGTACACCCCTAAATCTTCTTCGAGGTAATTTACATTGGGTTGAGGGTCACTCTCTATATAAGATGAAATTATTCCTTCCCTAAGAACTATAATTTTATTTCCATTTCTAGGAAAAAAAAATGTGTGGCATCAAGTGAAAGGTATCCACCAGTTAAGTCTTGTGAGTCCCTTCCCAAAATAATTGATTAATTACTCACTGGCATGTCAATTTCTTGGATATTGAGAATTGTCCTTATCTTAGGATGTGCACAAAAAACTAGGGTTACATCCTTGATTTCACCTATAGTTTATTTTTGAAAATTATTATAAGAGAGAATGCTTCTAGAATTTTCGTTGGTAAAATATAATCCACGCTCTTCCATGACAATTTTAGACATCACACTTGGACCAGATCCACCATCAATTAGGAAACATTGAGCTATTTTATCCATGATTTTTACTGAAATATAGAAACGAGGGTTTTTTACAAGGTTCCTAAAGTTATTTACACCTATCTTATTTACAGTTGAATCCTCTTCTTTCGACTCTTCAAATAGATTGGCTATGGTGTAAACTTGAGCTTCCATAAAATTCTTAAGATACTTATCTCGTTCAGGGATGGAAACGATGTCCAAAAGGGTAGCATCAACTTTGATATTATCGAATTGGTTAAAGATATTGTGTCTAGAAGAGGGAAGAGGAGAATATACTCCTTGATCACTTGAAGTTCTGATAGTTTGTGTATCAACATTTGGAGAAGATGATATTAGGGCAGAAGAAGTATTTTTCTCTTGGAAGTGTAAGATTTGTTCCTAGTATTGACTACCATAACATCCTTTGGTTCAGACCAATCTAAAACATTGATCATGGTATCGATACTTTTTCCAAATATCTTATCTCCAACATTTATTTTAACTTTACAGGTGTTTTCATCATGATTTTATTCACATAAGTTACATCAAGTGTGGTTCATTATCACCTTTGGTTGACAAGTGTTATCATTAGTATTTCTAAAAGGATACAGAGAAAAAGAAGAAGCCCTAAAGGAAGAGGAAGGGGAAATTCCTTTTCATTTCTAGGATATCATCCTATTATTCATATCCTTCATGAGTTGTATAATGGAAGACACGTTTTTTTCCTTAACCAAGTCTCCTTTAGGAAGACCAATCCTTTGAAGATGCTCTTTGTATTCTAAGTAATTATAAAGGGTGGAAGCAAGATTGTCAATATCCTTTTCTTCAAGTCTATGAAGATAAGGAGAAGGTAAAGCATTATCAATGCATGAACATAGGTCGATTTTGAGGACAGATTAGTTTAGGAATTTGATTATATATCTTGGTGAAGAGAAGGTTAAAAGACTTAATGGTTTCACCATATTTATAGGCAATATTGTTCTACTCCCCTAGCTGATTAGTTGGACTCTTGGGCTGTCCATAAGTGTATGTAAACCAATAGACCAATTCCTCCTAATTTGAAAGGATTTTAAGAGGGAGATAAAAAAATCAGCTATAGCTTTTCCTTCAAGAGAATTGACAAATAAATTCATGCAAGTATCATTAGCGTTAGCCCCTATGTTATGAAAAGCATTAGAAAATGCTACCAAGTGTTCATTTATGGTAATTGTACCATTTCCCAAGAACCTAGGTAAGTGATATTTGAATTTATGCAATGGTTGGGCAGTTGATGTGATATTCAAGGGGGAAGACACATGACATGGGGTGGTTGTAGCATCTTCCTCATATTGGAAAATCCCATATTTCTTTATGACCTTGGCAAGATTGGTAGTATATTGAATAGGAATTTGATGACTATATATACTACCAATCACAGATGAAGCAGAGTTTTGAGAGGAGGAGGAACCTCTGGTGCCGCTGCCACTACTCAAGGATGTCATATTGAAGGTCAAAGGTATCGATGATTAATATGAACTGGAAGAATCAGATAAGGTTCACCTAAGAGCACTTTGTTGTGTTTGTAAAGAAATATTTCTCTTCCCTATTTCAGAAATAGGAGTAACTTCAGGGGTCAATCCTCTTCTTCTTCGATAAATATGAGAATTAGAGGACATGAACAAAAAAATATTAAAATAGGTAAGAAATAATGTTACTATTTATTTCTGGGCTTCCTTTGCCTAAGTTCCCAATGTTCACAAATATTTTTGTCCCTTTCAATTAATTCCCAAGAGAATTCAAGTTTAGCATGAGTACTAGAAGTTTCTAAATTAGTGTTGAATAAAGCCAATGTAATGTCAGGTTGGTCATCAATACTATGTCCAATATTGGGTTGTCTCATAACACGTATTGTCATGGAAAAAATCAGTAAACGAGTAATTAGTCAAAACAAAAAAATGAAATATAATTTTGATACAATCAACTAGAGAGATATGAAAGATCTCCCCAGTATGGTTGCCAAACAAATTTTGAGGAAAAGGTATGAAGAACCTATTTCAAGCATTTTCAGATCTTGCTAGGATAAGGGAAGCTAGTTGGGAATGTTGCCTGGAGTTTATAGCCTTTAATTCAAAACATTCTCTTAATCCACAAGTAATACGCACTAGGGACTAAGTATGATTTTATATGTTATATGTAACTGTGAAAAATAAAAGAAGAAGAGATATATGTTATATGTTATATGTATATGTAATGTGGTTGTTCCATTTCTTTCTAATCATCAGTATTCAGATATGTATCTCAACTATGTTCTTTAATTGTTGATGTAATATTGTGGATGTTATATGGTTGATAATAGGTTTTATATTTTATACATATAAGAAAAATTTGTTTAAGTGGAATGTATAGCCATGTTAGTTTTGTGGCCTGACACTGTGTAAGAATACATGTAATGATGTTTATCTGAAGTAATAAGGTTTAGTGTGTGTGTGTGTGTGTATACAAATTGTGTATATGTTCCTATTGGCCATGATAGATCTATTTTCTTGATTGTTTTTCATTATTGTATATAATCAAATACTTTAGAAAGTAAATTATAAATACCCTGTATTGAATTTTCTGTTATTATGACGAGTATAAAGAATCCAAATCCCAAATACATTATTTTATCTATTATCAAAGAAAGATGTATGATATAGTAGATCACATGATACTTGAGAGAAAAAATATATATTTATCACAGACAATAGACCCAAGAAATCCATAGCTAGTCTAAACGAAGATTTAAAAGACTACATAAAACTATTTTTGAGTGTGTGCATGGACTAGTGGAAGAGATACAAAAACCAAATACCTTGTGGACATGCCACTTCCTTCAACAAGTGCACTGTCACTTCTCCCAACCTACAAAAGAGCCATACGACAATATTAGTAATTTACTAATGTACAAACAATTAAAGAAAGAGATAAATAAAAAGATTCAAGTATACTTATCCTAGATCCCAATTTCATATCAGAGTATCTTCGTTGCCTTGCGAAAAAGTTGACCCACTACCCATGAAGTGGATTGGGTGTGTAATCCATTTGATGGGTTCCCTTGCAAGATGAAGGGACCCATCATCAGTTGATATACATGTGAAATTATTTACTTGCAAAAGTAATAAGAATAAAAAAAAACTTCTAATTAAGTACTCTAGCTTTGATATACTATAGTTTATAAAATATAGAAAGAAGATATGTAAAATAAATATAGACTTTAATCAAGAGAATGGCTTGAACAAATCTGCAAGTATTACTTCGACGGAATTACCAAACCACGTACGGAGGGCCAAAATAATACGGTGGAGAGGCTAACATTTAAAACATAAATTATCTTTCATAATAAATAGATGGATATTTCCACAAGGATGATACTTGTGGAAAGAATATATTAAATTAATAAATAATTATAGAGATGCAAGGATGCAATTTGGGTAATAATCTAATCCGTAAGTTAAATTTTATTTACGCAAAACCTATTCAAAACCCTGCAAATTTTCTTGCCTCGACTTTCACTAAGTGGTGTGGAAATGAATGCAAGTATCAATTATAGTACGTAATAAAACAAGAACACCTTGTTTTTAAAACAAGAGTTGTCAAGGAGAGAACTCCCTAATTATATGTAGACAGTTTTGAACAATAGAAAACAATAAAGGGTGTTGTGGAATGGTCGTGGGTGTTTTAAAATAGACAAATCACAATTTCTTCTCGATAGAGATATTCCATAACCAGTGAATACATACAAAGAAGCATTTCTATTATTTTCAACAAACAAAGGATTTTTAACCTTGCCATATAAAAAAATAGAGTACCTTTATGAATTTTACATACACAGTTTAAAATAATCGAAGTCTGTAACAAAGCCTTTAATTGCATGAAGGTTTGAAGATTCTGGCCGAGCATCGGAATGCAAGTATACTACTATTCAACCATGAATTTTATGTTGGGTCTACCCGATAGGCCTCTAAAACTGACAGTTATTTTCTTAAACAATAACCTCCATACAAGGGTTGCAGGTGTAACGAACTTTGTACATATTTGAAACCAAACGAGAAATTTTGCAAAGGGTTTATTCTTTAGCAAGGGTGATTTCGACCACAGTTGGACTAGGAAGGATCCCCAAAGGATACGAGTTTTGAGGATTGATATCCAATATAGACGGAAACATAGTAAAGTTATTCAAAACGAATCATAAACTTGAAGGATTTAATCTAACATACGATTTTAACAATTATCACAGTGGAACCTGGAACAAAAAGTACATGGAGGGAAACATTGTGTGGTTTCAACCTTCAGACCAAGAGAAGAGAAGTACGAAGAAAATGACTTAACACTCATAAATAAATACATTGTACTAGACCGAGAAGGTATTACATACAACAAATAAATTTACACCAGATAGAGAATGTGTTGCATATTTTTGCAACAGGGCACACAATTGAAAAAGAAGAGACTAAATCCAAAGAACCCTTACAAACTTTATTACATATATATAAATTTACTCACCGTGCCTATGGAGAGATATTCCAGAGCGCCTTTGTTACCATTATCCACTAGAAACAAACACTATCACCAATCGCGGAGAGTAACCAGGGAAGTGACAAAGTGAAATGGAAACTCAAGGGATTCCTTCGTCGGAGATAACATGCCCTAAGTAATGAATCATTGATTGGTAAAAAGAGAATTTTGACAATTTCCCATATATTTTGTGTTCTCATAAAAATTGTAGTGCCAAGCACAAATGTTCGTCATGTTCTTTTGTCGTCCAAGAATATATCAATATGTCATCAATGAATACTTGAAAAAACTTGTCCAAGTATTTGCGAAACACCCCATCCATCAATCTCATCAATACCCCTGGGGTGTTTTTCAGTCCAAACGGTAAAATGATAAACTCATAATGTCTTAATCTCGTCTTGAATGAGGTATTGGGAATATACTCCTCTTTAATTTTTAATTGGTGATAATGTGATCTCAAGTAGATCTTTGTAAACATTGTCGCACCCTTCATTTGATTGAACAAATCATCTATTCTTGGAAATGAATATTGGTTCTTGATCTTTGCCTTGTTCAATTGTCAATAGTGAATATAGAGTCTCCACAACCCATCCTTCTTTCTTATGTAAATAATAGGCACACCCCAAGGTGACACACTTGGACGTATAAGTCCCAAGTCCAACAACTCCTTCAGTTTCATTTTCAACTCCTGTAACTCAAGTGTTGACATCTGATAAGGATTTATTGCTATCGGTTCAATTCAAGGTTTCAGGTCGATTGTAAACTCCAATTCTATTTAGAGAGTCAAGCCCGATAACTCTTATAGAAACACATCATTAAACTCTCTTACTACCGGAATGTTTTCTAACCCTTCCACCTCACCCTTGTCTTTTAGCGCTAAGATGGAATATAACTTACGTCCCTTGTGCATGCTCTTCAGTTGTAGGGAATAAATGAACCTCAGGGACACTCCCTTGTTTCTTCCTACAATCACTCTTCTATGTCCCTCATCATCGGTCAAACTTAACCATTTCGTCTTATAGTTCAGTATCACATCATGTGATTCCAACTAATCCACACCAATCAGGATGTCATAAGATCCTAAGATTCTGACATATAGGTCAGATGTCGTCGCAAAAACTCCCAAGTTAATGAGACAACCCACAACTCTTCCCCCAACCTTCTATTTGTCCCTTTTCACCATTTCTACATATCTAAACTCCTTCTGTTTGGCTTCCTTTACCTTAATACTCTTTAGCGCTGCACTAGAAATAAATCTCTCTGTAGCACTAGGATATTTCAAAATACTAAAAGTTTAGTCAGAGATGGTACATGATGTCTCTTTCACAGTGGACTAGTGCTCGACCTAGTGGTTATTCACTGCTACATGAATCTGGTGGGCCTTGCCCAAATGTCCAACTGTAGTATGTCCAGCTGACTTGTGACATACCCAAAAATAAAGTATTTTCAAAATTTAAATTTGTTGGAAAATTATTCTGTTTTTAGTAAATTTAAATTTGGAAAACAAATTTCCATTTATGGAAATTCCGAATTTTGAATTTGATAATTGTAATTAATTATTATATTGTTGGGTAGAGATCTGATTTGACCCAACTAACTATTTGACTATGACACTTGTATGAAAACAAAATATTTTTATATTGATTGCAGGAGGACAAATGGAACAACCATGTTAAAATCAGCTGACCATGACTCCATGAGTGGGGAACATATTGGAACTACCTCTGGGGTGATTTTTACAAGTGGAAAATCATATATTTGGCCATTGGAAGCCCCTAGAAAATAGGGATTTAGAAAGCTGCAAAAATTCCCAAGGGAGGGAAAAAAGACCTAGGCAAAAATATTTTTATTGATAAATAACATATGTGAGGAGGCAGGACCCTGCCAAGTATGCTAGTGAAGGAAACTATTGATTTTCTTGTTGTTATGAACACTACATATTAAATGTGAGGCAAGAGAAATATGTTGGAACTGAAATACATTACTGAGGAGTTTTTCAAAGTTTGCCCTCATGGACTCATGGTCAGGCTAGGGGATGAATTGGGCAAGTGATTTGGTTGCCCTGTTTTACGGTTGGGAGGAACGTGGCTATTCCCTTTGTCTTCCCACGCACTAGTTCAGATATGTTAAATCTTACCCTCCTTTGTTTATATGATTATAGGTATTAGATGTAATGTAATTGTTTGTGCTATAGTGAAATATTTCATGTATAAAAACTAGTTGAATATTGCTGAACTTGATATCCGATCAAAAGAAAATGCCTAGATTAAATAAAGTGAATGTTGCTTCCACTTGAGTATGCTAATTTGAAAAGGGCATGTTGGTTCTGATATGGTGAAATAAAAATTGTAGAATAAGCCCCATTTTATAATCGTAAATTCCTAGAAGATGAATTAAAAGTGAAATATGAATGGAATCGAACCCTAGAGATAGATATAAGTCTGCTTATATGCGTGTAGTTAATCTTATACATAACCCTGGTAATAAGGGAGATTTCGTTCATGTATCAATTAAAGAACTAGAATTTGAAAAAAAGTTATGTATCATGGGAATTTAAGACCTGTACACACTATATGCAGAATTATAAATTCATAATTGCAAACATAGATATATTTAGAGACATACATATCTATATTTCAGCTGGAACCGAACAGACTATATACATATATATATATATATATATATATATATATCAAGCATGCAAACTATAGAAGATCATGTTTCAATAAAAGTAGTATATATATATATATATATATA
>ML811783.1:53262-74190 GCA_009831015.1 Picea engelmannii
ATATATATATATATATAATCAAGAAAAAGAGAGCTATTAAATTTAGTAACCATACATAAAGTTGTGCAATAAAAAAATTCAAGGGGCAAAATTTACAGAGATCCATGAGTAAATACTAGGGTCGTGAGGGTCGACGAACTCAAATACTATTTGGAGATTCCACAAGCAGAGTATACAATATCTGGAAATATCATAAGCATGTTGACCAAGAAGTATAAAATCCCGATAGTAATAAAAGAAATAGCTAATTAACAGTTCGATTCCGATGTAAAAACACTGGAAATGCAGAATGGCATGTAAAATCTTGAATTTTCATAAATGCACAATCTGGAAATTAATTGAAAAAGCGTTCACGTATCTGATAATAATCCAGGGCCTTGTATTCGGTCTAAAATTCTAAATCATATCTTACACAGTGTACCAATAGGAAATGGACAGATTGGTCACCTAGAGTAAGACCGACTTCAAATATTTTTCCACATATCTATACAACCATTAGGTCTCCTCCATAAATTGCAAAATCAAGTATAAAAATTAAATCGTGCATCATAAAGATCTCGAGTTTCTACCCACGTTGACTAGATCCGAATTGAAGCACTCAATGGAGGCTGCAAGAAGTAGAAAACGCTAAAATAGAACCCAATTACCTTTCTTTGCATGGAACGACTCCGGGCCGAAAGCTTGTGAGAAAGTAACCCATGTGAAAAAACACAAGAGTCAGGAAATGAGACATCATTGGAACTCTAAAAAAAATAGATTGAAGAAAGTCTAAGACAATATTCTTTTGTCACATAAAAACTTTGATATCCCTGTATATGCATACTGACTTAACTTCCAGTCTGAGTCTGACAGATCGTCGAGCGATTAAGGAGGACGCTCACAGAATTGCGAAGGGAAGTGGGTTGAAGTCAAATTGATGGTTACCTCGCAAAACAACAGGAGGTCCCATCATTAGGTGAATGCATATAATTCGTTAACAAATTACTCGAGGAATTGTAAAAATTTAAATGACTTGAGAAAAAAACATATAGGAGCCCTACCCTACCTAATTAATTTGAAATGACAAAACTATGCATATATGAGACTTTACCCTTGAACTGTAAATGTTGTTGTGGCCGAACGACTGACACTATAAATTGAATGAGGGAGTAAATAAAATTTTGAGATAATGGGAAGCCAAGTATCGTGTAACACTCAGAGAATAACCCCAATATCTGAATGGTAAAGAACAACACAGTAATATTACTGAAATATCTCACTAGGGACGAGAAACTAAAGACTCAACACCTTGAAGAGTTCACGATGTTGGTCATACTGAAACCCAGTAGTATCTAGTAGAAAATGACTTATGTTCCCTTTTATTTAAGAATCGAGTTACAGTGTTGGTCAGAATGCTAACACTCAAAAAACAAAACCCCTATTTACATTAAATATCTTAGGGTTGAAAGGGAAGTCTTCATAGAATACGGAAGAAAAGAATTTGTGAAATGATAGGCTTGAGCTCAATTCGAAATACCACCCCAAAACCTTACAAACAAGTGTTGAGCCTGTACACAAGGTTTCGACAGTCGGAAAGATACAGTTAAAAGAATCCTTATATACTGCTAGACAAGGAAACTTCAGAGGTTAATGAAGTAACGAGAATGGAAAAATGCTTACCTTTCGAAGTCTACCACACGAGTCTCTGGATGCATTCCAGTATCGACGAGAGTATAGTTTTTCCATGAACAAATGTTCTTTTGGGTCGAGAATCACAGAAGGCATGTTACCAAACCCTACCTTCACCCAAGAATTAGGATGTGACCTGGAAACAATATCGGAAAGAAGGTGTCCCTGATGGTCCTAATTACGGATGAATAAAGAACATGGGTCGAGACCATATGACTAGCCTAAGGTGGAAATAACACAATGGGCATAGAGACCGAACAGTGACCTGGGGAGTACGCCACCAGCCCTCTAATAAATATCACAGGGACCCTTTAAGCCTTGCCAATATGTTCCTGCCACTCTATTTTAAATGCTCGGTAAGGAGGGAATTAAATACCAATGAGTTAGGTTGAGACCATGCTTGTGGGTCATTCTAGTTGTGATGGGACCTTTAATCCTAGACCCTTAGTTACCTGTACACTATTAGTTAGTTTATGACCCACCGAACTCATAACCGTATCCCTTGTGTTAATGAAAAATCCCAAAGTGTCAATGTTAGCTTGGAAAGAAACCGTTAGGGTACAAAGTCAATGTTACGAGTGTTAGGATCCAAATCCTAAATGAATAATAGGGTATGGTTGAATGTATTTTTAGTTAATTAATGTGTATGGGTACATTATAGGAGTTGAAGAAATGTACTAGATCTTAATAGAGGGAGTCTATGGGTACATTATGTGAGTTAAAAGGAGACTTACCAAATCTTTGAAAAGGGAGGTCCTTTATAAAGTTGGTTGTTACGTGAAATAGGAGAATTCAAATCTATAATTAAAATGAACATTACTACACCTTAGTTATGAAGTTTTGTTTTTGTAAGCGAAAGGGAGGTTAATACCCTTAGATTTTTTTATTTTTTTTTGTATGTCAATTAGAGGTATTTTACATATGGTATGAGAGCAAAAGTTACAACACTGGGCCTAAACATGGCTAGATTAGCTGCTTAGTATACATTCTGATTTATGTAAGACTAATGAACCTTATGGTTACAAACATAAAGCCTTTTCTGTTTTGTGTAAATCATGGCAACTTAGGACGATACAAAAATCAGGATGAAAGGAAATCTGCAGCAAAAACCTCCTAGAGATCCAAGACAGAACAGTGACAGAAGCTCACCCACGGAGGTGCTGGAAACAATGAGGAATCTTATTGTTGAACTGCAGGTTTTCAAAGTCCACAATGAAAAATAGAGGAAAGATCAGCAGGAACAACAAGAAATAAACGAATTCCTGCTGCGCAGTATAGTGACCAAGAAAATCCCAAAGGATGATAATAACAATGGAGAATTCAGTAAGAGATCTTCCAAGAACTCGGGACTGGAAACAAAAAAATGAGACAGTTCATCTAAAGGAACACCTTCATTCGAAGACAAAACTAAAATGGACAGAAAAAGAAAACAAGTAGACCACCTTGAAGGAGAATTTAAAAAGATTAAACCAGCCACCTTTGATGGAGAGTCCAGAACAGGAGAAGAAGTTGAGGCATGGTTGTTGGACATCAATTTTTTTTTCCAGATCTACAACTATTCCAGCAATATGAAGGTCAAAATGGCCATCTACAACCTGAAAGGGAAGGCCAACATTTGGTGGAAAGACCTAAAATTGGCCAAGGGCCTAAAGGAGAAATAGTTGGAATGGTCTGACTTAAAGAAGTATTTCAAGAAACAACACCTTTCTGAAAGCTATTATGAAAGGAAGAAGAATGAAGTTTACGAGTTACGACTTGGACAGATGATGATGGAGGACCTTATAAATAAATTTTTAGAACTATTAAGGTTTGTACCGTACATCTGCGAGGATAAGATAAAAATCCAGCGATTCTTAATCTGTTTACCATAGTCCTATAGGGAGATAATTGAGTTTGATAACCCCAAATCCTTGAGTGAAGTATTCAGGAAAGCATGAATGTGCTATGATCGGTATAAACAGAGGGTAGAGTTTCCCAAAGCCTGGAGGGATAAGAAGCAAGATTGAATGAACCAGCGGAAGAAGGGATACCAGCCAACTCCTTATCGGAACACAACAAAAAGTTTTCTGAGAAAGGATTTTCACTCCAATCATCCGAATATGCAAGGCAGTGGTAAACCAGTAAACCTGGGAATGAAGAATTTTGGGGACAATTCCCTCGAGCCATTAAAGTGTTGGGAATGTGGAGAGCCTCATCTAAGGAGGAACTGTCCACATTTAATTTCAACAAACATAACTGTTGTTCATAATTTGCAGGAAGCCTCAACAGTGGGAGATGTGGGAAGAAGCTTGCATCAGATAAATGTAGCCATAGATGGCCGACAAGCTGACCACTAGTCCTCGGTGGTAGAAATCAAAGGTAAAATCAATGAAACTCAAATTTATGTTTTAATTGACCCTGGATCTACGTTAAGTTATATTACTCCTAATGTAGTAGGGTCAAATAAACTTAAGAAACTAAAGCACGCAAAATCATTGCTTGTACAACTAGCAACGGGTACTAAAAGGAAAGTAGTTGACTTTATTTTTGATTTTGAGTTCAGCTTAGATGGTCAAAATATAAGGACCAATCTTAAAATCCTACCACTAGGATCTTATGATATGATTATCGGGATGGATTGGTTGGAACAACACAAAGTAGTACTAGATTGTTATACAAAGATTCTTAGCTATAAAGATGATTTTCACACTATTAGAACAACCCAAGGCATACCAAAACTTGTATCATTCAAACAAGTTTTAGCGATGCAACTCAAGAAATGTATTAGAAAGGGATGTCAAGTTTATGCCATCTAAGTAACGAATCTGTTAGAAAAAGAAGTTAAGACAAAGTTAGAAGACTTTGTTGTCCTACGTGATTTCAGAGACATGTTTGTGGATGAGATACCAGAATTACCTCCCAGAAGGGAAATAGACTTCTCCATAGACCTACTACCAGGTTCAACCCCTATCTCAAAATCACCTTACTGAATGAGTCTACCAGAACTGACAGAATTAAAAATACAATTACAGGAGTTGTTGGACAAAGAGTATATTAGACCGAGTGTTTCACCATGGGGGGCACCAGTCCTCTTTTTGAAAAAGAAAGATTCTACTCTAAGGCTATGTATCGATTATAGACAACTGAACAAAATGAATATTAAGAACAAATACCCCTTACCAAGGATAAACGATCTATTCGATCAAGTAGGTGGGGCCAAGATCTTTTCAAAGTTGGATTTACGATCCATTTATCATCAAGTTAGGATAAAAGACGAGGACATAAGCAAAACAAATTTTTAGACAAGATATGGACACTATGAATTCGTAGTCATACCTTTCGGACTCACTAACGGACCAGCCGCATTTATGTGCCTGATGAACAGTATTTTCAATCAGTACTTAGACAAGTTCGTGGTAGTATTTATCGACGATATTATGGTCTATTAAAAAATGGAAGAAGAACATGATGAACACTTAAGAATAGTTCTGCAAATGTTGAGGAAACTCAAACTGTATGCCAAATTTGACAAGTGTTACTTTTATCAAAAATAAATACAATATCCAGGACATGTATTTTCAACAGAAGGCATTGTCGTAGACCCAGAGAAGATAAAATCCATTATGGGATGGCCGATACCTAAGGATGTAGCAGATATCCGGTCATTCATGGGAATCACCGGATATTACCGCAGATTTATAGAAGTGTTTTCCAAGATAGCCTACCCTATCACGTCATTACAAAAGAAAGGGACCAAGTTTAACTAGTCAGAGAACTGTCAATACCGTTTTAACAAGCTGAAGGGATTATTGACAACTACACCCATATTGAAGGTAGTAGACCCAGAGAAAGACTTCACTGTATGTGTTGATGCAAGTAAGGAAGGACTAGGTGGTGTGCTAACTCGGGAGGACATGTTATTTGTTATGAGTCCCAGAAATTAAAATAACACGAGTGAAATTATGTCACTGATGACTTAGAATTGGCAGCGGTAATAAACACCTTAAAACTGTGGCGACACTACATAATGGGCAGGTTTCTACTATTGACAGATAATAGCGAGGTGAAATATATGTTTAGTCAACCAGATCTTAATGAAAGACAAGCAAGATGGCTAGCCTTCTTGAGAGAATTTGACTTCAAGGTTAGACATATCAAGGGTAAGGAAAATAAAGTAGCAGATTCTTTAAGCAGAAGAGTCCATGGGTTACTTGAGATAAATATCAACAGGGCAAAAAGTGATCTGGAACAAAGAATAGGGACAAAAAGTATTAACGAAGGAAATTACACTAAGATGATGGAAGAATTACAAAAAAGTACTGCAAAATCAGATAAAATAGATCTAAGTATCGACAAGAAGGGACTATTACGATTTAAAAACAGACTTTACATACCAGATTCAGCAAAGTTCAAATTAACAATTTTGGACGAAGTGCATAAGAAACCGTATTCTGGCCATCCAGGTTACCAGAAAACAATAACAACACTTATAAAACTATTTTATTGGCCTAATGTGAAGGGTGAAACAACAGAGTACTTGGCTAGGTGCCAATATTGTCAGCAGGTTAAGGCCGAGCACCAAGCACCAACATCTAGCCACCCTATTACAACCTTTAACAGTACCAGAATGGAAATGAGAGACCATATCGCTGAACTTTATAACAGGTTTGCCTAAAACATAGAAACACAATGATTCTATCATGGTTGTAATTGATAAACTCAGTAAGTATACCCACTTTATTCTTGTAAAGTCTACTTTTAAAGCTATAAACATTTCTGAAATATTCATGAAATAAATTTTTAGAATGCATGGTATTCCTAAAATGGTGATTTCAGATAGAGATGTAAAATTCATATCTGCCTTCCGGAAGGAATTGTTTGTAGGGATAAATACTAATTTGTATTTCAGTGTGAGTTATCATCCACAAATGAATGGACAGACTGAAAGGACAAACCAAATCATAGAGGATATGCTCTGCATGTACATAAGAACAAAACCGAACAAGTGGGAAGACTACCTGCACTTGGTATAATTTGCATATAACAATGGGTACCAAACTTCGGCTAAGTTGAGCCCTTTTGAAATACTGTATGGAAGAAAGTGTATGACTCCAATTAGCTGGGATAACTCAACTGACAGACTCATGGTTGCACCAAAGATGCTCGAAGAAATGGAGAACATGGTAAGGAAGGTACAACAGAACTTGAGAGAAGCACAGGATAGACAGAAGAGCTATGCAGATCTGAAAATAAGACACTTGGAATTTCAAGTGGGAGACCATGTTTATTTGAAGTTCAAATCCTAAAAAATCTCATTGAGGTTAGGGAACTGTGCCAAGATGGCACCCAGGTTTTGTGGGCCCTTTGAGATACTAGCTCGAATTGGACCCGTAGCATATCAACTTACACTTCCAGCTAATCTAAGAATTCATAATGTATTTCATGTTTCTTTGTTGAAAAAATATATTCATGACCCTACTCATATGATTGATTAGAAATTGGTGCAGGTGGAACCCAAAGGCAATTTCCAAGTGGAACCCCTACACATTCTGGACCGGAGAGAAATAACACTTCAGAATAGAGTCGTCACTCAGGTAAAGGTGCAATGGAAGCACTTTAGTCCTGAGGAGGCCACTTGGGAGTTGGAGGGATATTTGAGGAAATCTCATCCAATCCTGTTCCAAGGAAGAAATGAACACTAAGGACAATGTTTTATTGAAGGGGGAAAGGATGTGACATCCCCAAAAATAAAGTATTTTCGAAATTTAAATTTGTTGGAAAATTATTCCGGTTTTAGTAAATTCGAATTTGGAAAAAAAAATTCCATTTATGGAAATTCCGAATTTCGAATTTGATAATTGTAATTAATTATTATACTATTGGGTAGAGATCTGATTTGACCCAACTAACTATTTGACTATGAAACTTATATGAAAATATAATAATTTTATATTGATTACAGGAGGACAAATGGCACATCCATGTTAAAATCAGTTGACCATGACTCGATGAGTGGGAAACATGTTGGAACTACCTCTAGGCTGATTGTTACAAGTGGAAAATCAGAGATTTGGCCATTGGAAGCCCCTAAAAATCAGGGATTTAGAAAGTTGTGAAAATTCCCAAGGGAGGGAAAAAAGACCTAGGAAAAAATATTTTTATTGATAAATAACATATGTGAGGAGGCAGGACGCTGCCAAGTGTGCTAGGGAAGGAGACTATTGATTTTCTTGTTGTTATGAACACTACAAATTGAGTGTGTGGCAAGAGGAATCTGTTGGAACTAAAAGACATTACTGAGGATTTTTTCAAAGTTTTCCCTCATGGACTCATGGTCAGGCTAGGGGGTGAATCGGGCAAGTGATTTGGCTTCCCTGTTCTATGGTTGGAAGGAACGTGGTTGTTCCCTTTGTCTTCCCATGCACTGGTTCAGATATGTTAAATATTAACCTCCTTTGTTTGTATGATTATAGGTATTAGATGTAATGTAATTGTTTGTGCTATAGTGAAATATTTCATGGATAAAAATTGGTTGAATATTGCTGAACTTGATATCCGATCAAAAGAAAATGCCTAGATTAAATCAAGTGAATGTTTCTTCCACTTGAGTATGCTAATTCGAAAAGGGCATGTTGGTTATGATATGGTGAAAAAAAAATTGCAGAATAAGCCCCATTTTATAATCATAAATTCCTAGAAGATGAATTACAAGTGAAATATGAATGGAATCGAACCCCAGAGATAGATATAAGTCTGCTTATGCGTGTGTAAGTAATCTTATACATAACTCTGGTAATCAGCGAGATTTCGTTCATGTATCAATTAAAAAACTAGAATTTGAATAAAAGTTATGTATCATGGGAATTTAAGACCTGTACACACTATATACAGAATTATAAATTCATAATTGCAAACATAAATATATTTAGAGACATACATATTTATATTTCAGTTGGAACCGAACAGACTATATATATGCGTAATCAGTAAAAAGAGAGCTATTAAATTTAGTAACCATACATAAAGCTATGCAATAAAAAAATTCAAGGGGCAACATTTACATAGATCCATGAGTAAATACTAGGGGCGTGAGGGCCGACGAACTCAAATACTATTCGGGGATTCCGCAAGCAGAGTATACAATATCTGGAAATATCATAACCCTGTTGACCAAGAAGTATAAAAGCCCAATAGTAATAAAAGAATTAGCTAGTTAACAGTTTGATTCTGATGTAAAAATCCTGGAAATGCAGAATGGCATGTAAAATCTTGAATTTCCATAAATGCACAATCTGGAAATTAATTACAAAATCATTCACGTATCTGATAATAATCCAGGGCCTTGTATTTGGTCTAAAATTCTAAATCATATCTTACACAGTATACCAGCAGGAAATGGATAGATTTGTCACCTACAGTAAGAACGACTTCAAATATTTTTCCATAGATCTACACAACCATTAGGGCTCCTCTGTAGATTGCAAAATCAAGTATAAAAATTAAATCGTGCATCATAAAGATCTGGTGTTTCTATCCATGTTGACTAGATCTGAATCGAAGCACTGAACGGAGGCTGCAAGAAGAAGAAAACGCTAAAATAGAACACAATTAACTTTCTTTGAATGGAACGACTCCAGGTTGAAAGCTTATGAGCAAGTAACCCCTGCGAGAAAACACAAGAGTAAGGAAATGAGACATCATTGGAACTCTGAACAGAATAGACTGAAGAAAGTATAAGACAGTATTCTTTTGTCACATAAAAAATTTGAGATCTCTGTATATGCATACTGACTTAACTTTTGGTCTGAGTCCAATAGATCGTTGCACGATCGAGGAGGACGCCCATAGAATTGGGAAGGGAAGTGGGTCAAAGTCAAACTAATGGGTACCTCGCAAAACAAAAGGAGGTCCCATCATTAGGTGAATGCATATAATTCGTTAAGAAATTACTCGAGGAACAGTAAAACTTTAAATGACTTAAAAAAAAACCATATAGGTGTCCTACCCTACCTAATTAATTTGAAATGACAAAACTGTGCATATATGAGACTTCACCCTTGAACTGTAAATGTCATTGTGGACGAATGACTGACACTATAAACCGAATGAGGGAGTAAATAAATTTCGAGATAATGGGAAGACAAGTATCGTTTAACGCTCAAAGAATAACCCTAATATCGGAATGGTAAAGAACAACCCAATTATATTACAGAAATATCTCACTAGGGATGAGAAACTAAAGACTCAACACCTTGAAGAGTTTATGATGTTGGTCATACTGAAACCCAACAGTATCCAGTAGAAAATGACTGATGTTCCCTTTTATTTAAGCATCGAGTTATAGTGTTGGTCAAAATGCTAATACTAAAAAAAAAAAAAAATCCTATTTACATTAAATCTCTTAAGGTTTAAAGGGAAGTCTTCATAGACGATGGAAGAAAAGAATTTGTGAAATGATAGGTTTGACCTCAATTCGAAATACCACCCCAAAACCTTACAAAAAAGTGTTGAGCCTGTACCTAGGGTTTCAACAGTCGGAAAGATACAGTTAAAAGAATCCTTATGTACTACTAGACAAGGCAACTTCACAGGTTAACGAAGTAATGAGAACAAAAAAGTACTTACCTTTATAAGTCTACCACCAGAGTCTCTAGATGCATTCCAATATCGACGAGAGTCCATTTTTTCCATGACTGATTATTCTTTTGGGCCAAGAATCACAGAAAGAATGCGACCAAACCCTACCTTCACCCAAGAATTAGGATGTGACCCTGAAACAATATCGGAAAGAAGGTTTCCCTGATGATCCTAATTATGGATGAGTAAAGAACATGGGCCGAGACCATGTGATTTTCCTGAGGTGGCGATAACACAATGGGCACAAAGACCGAACAATGACCTGGGGAGTACGTAACCAACCCTCTAATAAATATCATAGGGAGTCTTTAAGCCTTACCAGTATGTTCCTGCCACTCTATTTTAAATTCTCGGTATGGAGGGAGTTAAATACGAATGAGTTAGGTTGAGACCATGCTCATGGGTCATTCTGGTTGTGATGGGACCTTTAATTCTAGACCCTTAGTTACCTGTACACTGTTAGTTAGTTTATGAACCACCGAACTCATAACTGTATCCCTTGTGTTAACGAGAAATCCCAAAGTGTCAATGTTAACTTGGAAGAAACCCTTAAGGTACAAAGTCAATGTTAGGAGTGTTAGGATCCAAATCCCAAATGAATAATAGGGTATGGTTGAATGTATTTTTAGTTAATTAATGTCTATGGGTACATTATAGGAGTTGAAGAAATGTACTAGATCTTCATAGAGGGAGTCTATGGGTACATTATGTGAGTTAAAAGGAGACWTACYAGATCTTTAAAAAGGGAGGTCCTTTATAAAGTTGGTTGTTACCTGAAATAGCAGAATTCAAATCTGTAATTAAAATGAACATTACTACACCTTAGTTATGAAGTTTTTTTTTTGTAAGGGAAAGGGAGGTTAATACCCTTAGCAATTTTTATTTTTTTTTGTATGTCAATTAGAGGTATTTTACATGACCTAGATTCTCTATCCCTCTCCACTAGACAATCTTGTTGGTAACATGTGGCTCTCCACATGTCCAACATTAGGTCTTCGATCTAGTATTCCTAGTCCCCAAAGTATAAATTGTTGGCCTCTCATCCTAAAACCCAAGTCTGTTCTGTTGATCAGACCTAAATTGTTGGTGTTGCAGGTGACTCTACGAATGATGTTATGGTCCTTTATAGGGATTCTTCTACGAAGGAACCGGTCATTGTGGTGTCATGAACGTGGATCCTCTCGACGTATCTTGATACCCTGATGTATGTCTGGATGGTGTCTGATGTTGCTGTGCACCTGTCATCGTCTGTCAAGTTGGTCCTGTAGCAGTCCTTCCCTGACCCCCACTAGTCAGCTCTTCCTCAACTATGAGGGATTTCTGGAATACGTCATGCAACGTATGTGGAATTAGAATCCTCACCTTCGAATGAATGTTGAAGTTAAGGATGAACACAAACTTGTTGACCCTCATCTTCTTCGTGTTCAAATGCGAGGCATACCTAAGCACCTCCATGAATTGGGCCTCATACATTGACACCATATGACCACCCTGTCGTAAGGCATTGAACTCATTGATCTGGCACTCAATGAATTCCTCTGATAAATACCTCTCCCAGAACCGCTCCTCGAATAGTTCCCATGACATGTCTTCGATGACCATGTTCAATTGTGGTAGGAGTGTCTTCCAGCATAGAAGAGCTCTCCCCTTTAGCTGAAATACCACCATGAAAACCTTCATGATGGAGGTGTAGTCGCAAAGTGAAAATCACATCACCACATTCTCCAACCAAGCCTCAATGGTTGAGCCATCTATGGCACCCATAAAATAGGGAAAATTAACCTTCTCGAGTTCTCTTTGAGTGCTACCAGTACCGACTGGGGAACGTAATGGAACCTCATTAGGTACATGTGCCTTGGACTCATATTTATCTCATCGGTTAATCAAGACCTCTAATGTCCTCTGAAAGGACCTCCTCAACCCAACCACATCCCACACAAAAATATGTTCCTTTCCAATGACTTTTTCTTCTCTTTGGGGGTTAGACCCCTACGACATGGATGCTACTGGAGGCATCGTGACTCTTTCCCTAGCACCATGTCATCTACCTCCACAACCTCCTCTAACCATGATTACCTACATGGAAAAATTTAAATTTTAATTAGCGATAATTTATTACTTAAGTATCTAATATAGTGGAATGCGCAATGATCCCAAGTCATGAGGTTGAACTTGTTCTGATACCATATGTAATAGACCCTCTATTACGACAATGAATAATAATGTACAATAGGTAAATATATTTTCTTTGCGTTAGGAATTTAAAATCGTCACAACATAATTTAATAGCATTACAAGTGACACATCATCGAAATCAATAACGTCAAAATCCAACACATTAGCATATATAATAGAAACACATGATCAACACATAAACATAAATAGTGACGTAATTTGACACATCACAATCCTTCGAAGAAAAATATAATAATGATCAACCATATCATTGAATGTTAAAATAACTACCCACCCAATCTACCCTGCACAGTTAGGACCTCCAAGACACATAAGAAATGCTCAAGCTCAAGATTCATCTGATTTATTTTGACCACTTAAGGTCTCAGGGTTGGCGATTGTTCTAAGGAATAAGGAGGTATCTAGATCCCATTAATAGAATGAGAAGTTGAATTTAATCTTAGATTCATTTACCATACTTTAACATCAATTCCTACCAGTGCAACATAATTCACCTGTTTAATCAATCTTTCAACAATAATAAGTACAGGTTGAGTAAGAATTTAATTCATAAAATAATAACAATAATAAGTGCAAGTTGAGTAAGAATTTAATTCATAAAATAATAAAAACATTGTAGCAATTTCAAATTAGACACTTAAAATTCTATAAGTAAGAATTATTCGATTCATAGATAGATGAATTTTCAGTATCCATAAATACAAGTAAACATCAGTGAGCATCTAGTGACTTTATTTTAGGGTTGCACTACTAGCGATTTTCCTTGCGAAAATTTCCATTCAAGTATTTAAATTAGCTATTAATCAGAATAATTAATTTAGGAATTAAATATGATCGTCATTAATATTGATAGTTAATTACTCTAGATTTCATGGTGATATAGTTCGTTAAATGTTTTAAATAAATTAAGCACTTCCATACTCGGCCTATCTTTTTGTGGGCGCAAATTTAATTGGTAATAATTAATCTAATATTTTGTAAATCAAGGAAATACATTTCATATCCAAGGTGATATGATTGTTAACTCAATTAAAACTTAATTTTCTATAATTAGTATAAGAACTTCACCTATTTTTAAGGTCATGATCAAGTCAGCACACTAAATTGGTTTATGAGACCCTCTTGTTTGTGGGACAAGAGATCATTTGACTGATAAAGTCTACAAAGGTATACATATCCTAATCTCCTCTGGATTTTAACCTGTAACTTCTTAAGAGGAAATACATGTTCTCAACCATTAGGCCCACTCATACTATATTAAAAAAAAGGAGAATAATAGAAATAAATTTTATGATCCAATTCGATTTAATGGACGAGCTAAAGTTAGGAAGAAATCACGAGTAACTAGGTGTGAAAGGAATAATACACCCAACTTAAGGATTATCGTAGTTAACGAGCCACTAAGATTGAAGACTAAAAATTGTTGGTCAACAGGAAGTTTCTACTCAAAGAAAAAAAAATGATGCTAAGATTTAACAAGTCAGGGTCAACCAAACCGATGCATTTTTTTTCAATCAAAAAGGAAATTCTCCAGGTTGAAATTGGTAATTACTTATGCAATTTCCTCATTATAAAAATCTAGCAACAAGATAGTATTTTCTTGTCTGACTGTGAATCTCTGAGAAATTCCAAGATTTTAACGGGTCTGTATCAAAATGATAAGGTTTAAAATTTCAACGCATTCATGAATTCATAAGTCTCTTAATTCATCCAGTGAACACTTAGACTATAATTCCAATAGACCAGTTAACTCTCGTTCTTCGATACATCTGTCTAATTATTCGCTAAAGAACTTCCAATATAAATTAAACATTAACAATTATTTAATATTTTCTTTTATAATCAGGGATAAAGTCACAAATCATGATATTGTATAGAATGGAATCAATTAAATTTTTAGGAACCAAATAAATTTTTTAATGCTAGCGTATTCAAATTATACAATGAATATTTATTTACATAATCAATAACTGGAAAATAAAATACCATAACCAATGAATGACTGAGGATGATCTTCAGCAAATGACGTTCGTTCCGACACTCCCACTTGCTAATATTAGAGGGCACCTCTCAAGAAACACTAGGGGTACTCTTCTTCCCCCTTAGCCCCACGATCCACAAAGATGCCACACACACACAAACCATAATAATACTCTAGCTATGAGTTTGTAGTAGAGACACCACTCTCTCTCAACTTGGATATCCCAATTCTCACAAATAAATCCAGTCAAAAATTTTGCAGCATAACTTTACCTAGGACCAATGCGTTCTCTTTTCCCTTTTTCCCATTTGCTTTATAGGACTTTCCTTAATGATACCTTGCCACTTTCACATTTAATTCACTTTTCAAATAATTAATTAAGAATTATTTCCCTCATACACTTGTCACCCTCTCCCTTAGTTGCACAAGTAAATCCACAATTTATTTTAATAAAAGTCAATTTTTCTCACCCTTCTTAAAAGTGCTCCTAAAATCACTCATAGTTGTCTCTTTATTCCCAAATATGAATCTTCTCCTAGTTAGACTAGTGTTAACTAGGCTCTAGATTATTTTCTATCCGTACTCATTCCTTTAGCCTTATTTCATTCTTACCTTACATTCCAATTTGATAATTACTTGCACATATGTGTATTAAATCAATCTTTAGATTTACTTTATTTTCCTTGAATTCTTAAATTGATTTACTTCATCCCCTCATTATTTAATTTATAATTTAGTTTTTAGTCTTCTTACTAACTTAGAATTAGGCTTAATTAAATTTTATTTGCAAAGGCTTAGACTCTTATAGGGATATAATTAATAAATTCAATCCTTAATTAATTAATTAATTGGTTGATCCAAGAGTGTTCACGATTTTACCAGGTTGATTATTCGCTCAGAGTTTTCTAACCCACCTAGATTCATTGACTCAAATTTTATTTATGCGACATGCCCTTCAAGATGCATTATGTGCTCCAAGGGTGCCACTAGCCTTTGACTGGTTTTGGTAGTTCTACAACCCTTGGAGTCATCACTCCATTCAAGTGACCTTGTGAGAGGCTAAGGGATTCTAAGGAATAAGGACCTTGCCTTATTGCACACCCCTTAGAAATATCCATGAGTGACTGTCTCAATATTCCCTCATGACATTGTGGACCTCTCGAACTAGGTAATCGTTAACCTACAATTTGAGCCACGACGAGAGTGCTAGTAGGTTGTGACATGGACTGTGTCACACCTCTCCCTCAATATCTGGTATATGTGCATGGCCCCTTTACTTCTTATGTGATTCTGATTAGAAAGTATTCATCTACCTGCATTCATTAACAAAGCATTGTAAGCGATCCATATACAACATCATAATATAATTGATCATATGTCACATATGAATAAATAAAATATTCAAACCAATACAATCCACTCCTTGACTCAATCCTATGTCCTAGGAGTTCTAGTGATTCCATCAACATCCACAATCTATCAAGTGAAATGCACACTCAGGGGAAACTCGTAAATAACATCTATCAATACATAAATATCAAATAACATAATATCATAATCCATCAACATCATCGCAAAAATCCATAAGTGAAACCATAACCATGTACTATAACCGGATCACTTGCATGCAAGTATCCTCAAAGAATAAGTCAATAACATGTGCTCATAAAAGCGAGATGTTACAATGTTGTTTAATGATATGATGATTTGCTAATACATGTCAGGGTATTCAGATATGAAATGGGTAATTATTTACAAAAATGAAATGATATTTAAAACCTAATACCAAAACCATTGGTTCCATTTAACTCCATTACATGTTAAGGTCTATTTTCCATGGGATTCAAACACTCTCTTCTAAGTTTATTCATGTATATTTTCATCATTTTTACAAGAGAAATAACGGAATGGAAAATGGATTACCCAAGGATATAATATTATTGGATATTAGTCAATGGAACATCTAGGAAGGAATTTATATGCAATACTTCACGTTTCAACATCCTTCCTTTTCGTAATAGTTGTTCATTGAAATGTTTTTTATTTTATTTAGAGATGCATATTTTTGTTTTTTCTGAACTACTTTTTGAGATTCATGTTGGAACTATTTGTGTTTTTTCTGAACTATTTTTTGAGATTCATGTTGGAACTTTTGTTGGGGATTTTGCAACATAGTTATGGCTTCTACTCGAACAATTTCTATTTGGTTTTATTAGGTTTATTTTAGATTGGTATATGGTATTATGATATGAATTTTTAAGACATTATAAGTTATACAATATTTGGGTGTCCATCAATCATTCACATGCTTGGGAATTGGAGACTAGAACTACTTTGAATATATTTTAAGATAAGAATATAGAATTGGAAGCTTCACATCATAATTTAAAGATATGTATTTTTTATCATTACCATTATAATCATCATTCATCAACATCTAATAAACAAATATTGCAATTCATAAAACACATGCCATGACATGCTTGTGTGTGTATTCAAAATCATCTCAACTATACATTTTTTTTAAAATGTCACATCATGCCCAATATACAAAATGACAACAAGTTACCAAACATGGAAAAGTCACATATGCTTCCCTAGATACAAAATGACACTCATTAACCACTCCCACCCTCACAACTATCAGGTGCATATCAATACTCAATATTTATTATCTTACTCGAGGTATCACCTCAAGTGATTTTGCACCTAGACATAGTTTGTCACTCTAGAGAATGGATAAAGCAACAACATTCTTATAATTTATTTCACAATGAATTAACAAACTTACAAATATGATATGTTATAATTCAAGGTAATAAAATGCACCAAAAATGATATCGACAAGAGAGTGTTACCCTCCTCCATGACCCTAATCTCTCAGGAATCAACAATTACAAGGATCAAAACATTAAATTTAAACAAAAATGCAAAAAAACAATTCCATTAATGATATATACAAATTTATCAAAAAATAATCTTACCGTGAATAGTTATGGAAATGGTGGAGAGTTGTTAGTAGGTGTAGCACTCATTTGTACAACCTTCTCCTTCATAACATCTCTAGTGGAAGTGTCAATGGATAGCATAGTCTGATCTGCAACATAGACGACTAGTGGGTTGTGTACAAATGAAGCCACTATGGATGTATCAGATGGATAATCTGGTGGGGGTACATTGCAGATGGATCCAATGGAAAAAGTTGGTGGGGGTGGATGACATATGGGTGCAATGACTTTGGATGGATGGGATGATAATGATGGTGGTCGAGGGAAGTGATAAACCCCCATGGGTTGTGAGAGGGATGGTAAAACCCTTGGGGTTAGAAGGGCTATCCCAAGAGATGGGGTAGTGTAGCCAATGACTAGACTAGCCCTATAGATAGGAACAAAAAGTGGGTGCAATATTGGTAGTGGTGGTTAATGAAAGGGTGGTCGTAAATGAGACCTAACAGTGGATAAAGAAACGTGCATACATATTTATGATATTTTTATCAGTACAAAAATGTAAATCCAAAGCAATATAACACATTTCACATTTAAGAGAGATTTATCTCAATAGATGATAGATTTGAAGGGGTGACTTGTCCATCCTTGGTGGACACAGTTCATTACTATATGGTACCCCAACATGTAGAAACACAACAAAATTATATTTGAGAATTCCAGAGAAAACCAAAATCACCATGGTGAATCCTGAAAGGTGACACATACATGTGTATGTAGTACACGAATGAGTATCCTTCCTCTACAATTGCATTAGGAGTGAAAAATAGTAAGGATGCATCTATGGACATAGCAAGTCTGCCATCGAAGCATAGAAATTGTAAATTTCATCATATAATAAGCTATAGAAAAAAAATACACACACACACACACACACATATATATATATATATATTCAATGAAGAACATAAATACGGTCAAGATACCAACCTCCTCCATGAGACTCTCATGTTCACTGGCCTCTATCGGCCCATAAAATGTATGAAACTTGAGAATTTATGAGGTTCAGATGAATGCTTATTCTATCCATATTCCCTCTTCTAGCTACACTCTACTATAGGGCTTGAATGTGTATTCCCTCTAACACAGTCATATATAGGTACCTCCTTCCGATATAGTGATACAAAACCACCATGCTTGCTGAGGATGATATCGATAATTGTATCTATAAGATGCCTTCTATTAAGAGAGGATATTGAGCATCGGTTTAGAAATTTTCCTAAAGGACGAGGACCTAGGACTGGATTACCCAAGACCCACCTTGTGTAATTTACCAATGTCAAAGTAGTTGACATGGTGACCTAATATAAAATACGACCACAATTTCCTAAGTAAATATAGGGGAACCTCCCTATTATTGTAGGGAGGTTTTTCAAACACCATAAATCACCTATCCATCCAATTATCCTTAAATTGTTGATGGATGCACCAATCGATACAAATGCATCTCTTTGTGGCTAATGGATGTAGGCTTCTTCTAGGATCACTAGAGAGTAACATCAATTCTTATTTTGTAATATTCAAGTTTCTTACTTGGTTTTTATATATGTTTGTTTTGTGATACTCAAACATCCTATCCCTATAATAAAAAATAAAAAAATTGCACTTGGACATTTGCAATGGAGAATACAATGGTGTTCAATGAAGTAGCTAATGACAATAAGGTGGGATTTCTAGTACTACTTCCACAATAGATCTAAGACACTTCAACCCTCATCAATTTTTGTGTCTACATTTGTTGATTATGGGGTTGGGTTTGGTGTGTCTCACTATAGTTATGTTGCATTTTGGTTGTCTCTAGGTTCCATGTTAATTATTGTGATACAATTTAATAATGAAATTTATATAAATTAAGTTTATTTTTAAAATTAATTTTAAAAATTACAAAAAAAAATGAAATTAAATATTTTAGAAAATTAAAAAAACACCAAATTGCATAAAAACAAATACATGAAATCCCTAAGGATTTTCTCGTTCATTAGAAAATTCTCAATGACCTAGAAATTTTGTTACCAAATCCCTAAGCTTTATTTGACTCAATGACCTCACAAAAGCACTTCATGACACCATGAGTAAAAAAATAATCTAGCCCAATAATAATGCACACATGTTCTTAAGAATGCATGTGCATTCGAGTCTCATAATAATTGTAATGAAAATTTGTTTATTTAAACAAGTGTAATAGTAATTCTAATTAAAAATTTTAGAGAACATTTTATTTGACTCAATGACCTCACAAAAACACTTCATGGTCACTTCATGACACCATGAGTAAAAAAAATAATCTGGCCCAATAATAATGCACACATGTTCCTAAGAATGCATGTGCATTCGAGTATCATAATAATTGTAATGGAAATTTGTTTATTTAAACAAGTGTAATAGTAATTCTAATTAAAATTTTTAGAGAACATATAAATTATGTTGATAAATTCATTTTTAATAGATATTTATTTATTACACCCATTTTTATTTTTTATATTTGATTAATAATGATGATTACAATCATATGATCTAAAATTAGTTCTATGAATATGGAATCTTGTCGGACCAATCATTATCTAAGGGTGGAATCCACTCTTCAAAACTAAAGCCTGTAATAGTCATTACCAGACTCTCTTACCAAATACTTATGAGTTGAGTCCAAATACTTATGAGTTGAGTCAAACTAGATAATATTAATTTCTTTGTTTTTCTTCACCAATTTAATTGCATTACTTATATGTTTGTTTTTCTTCACCAATTTAATTGCATTACTTATATGTTTGCATTAAATATATGTTTGATTGTGTGACTTAAATTGTGATTCTGGTTATCCATACATACACAAATGATGTGTATGTTGGAAGAACTCCTACTTCTATTGCAATAATTTTCTTTTATTTGAGATTTCAATACTAACCCTGAACAATGATGAGTCAAATTAATTCATGTTAAAGAGAAGTCCGTAGACTAATCAACAAATATGTGCTAGGATTACTGGAATGAAGTTCAAAGAGTATTGTTTAAAAACAAATCGATTGGTATTCTCTTCTTAGGAGTGATACACATGAGAGAAATCACTATCATTAATTTAAAGTTAAACCTACAGTGATAATGACAGTTGAATCAAACAAATTCATTATTAGTCCCTGCCGAAGGCCCAGGGACTATAGCAATGAGTTCATCGTTGAACTCATATTAGTTTAGGTTGACTTTTTAATTTTTTTAAAAACTGTAATGTTTAACTTAGCACATTTGTATTTATTTATTTAAAAAAATAAACATATACATATTTGTTAACATTTTATTGGTTTGTAGATTTAAAGCGTTATTGCATCCTTCGCTTATTCCAATGCATATTTGGAATGGTTTAATTAGTTTATAAAGGTTTTAATTACAGTTTAGAGCGTAAACTTCATTTTAATCACCTGAAATTATGGTTACGTATTTTTGATTGTCATTCACTGTCATTCAGTCATT